>JAODOY010084402.1:0-14341 GCA_025399855.1 Forbesichthys papilliferus
ATAAATAAATAAATAAATAAATAAATAATACTAATTGATGTAACATAAATATTCATGTAAAATGTGTGGAACGTTTGATAGCCTACTTTTCAGGTTAAGTCCTATCTTAAATATTAGCCATGGCTAATATTTAAGATAGCTGATTGGAAAATGCATTGCCTCTTTGAGAGTGGACCACTTTTGCGCTTTCATTAGTACTGGACTTGATGTCATGGGCTTGGACATTTTTCAACTCACTTGAACTGGCTTTTTTTAACTTTAAAGCTTATAGTATACATATAGTGAAGCATTGAAATAAAAATGTAATGTATTAACATTAGGTAATTGTATATACTTAACATGAAATTACTCCCTTATAATAAAAACAAAGTCATCATTGATAATAAATAAATCATTCAAAGGAAACATGCCTGAATCATATAAAGGAAACGTGAATTTATCCTATAAAGGCAACATTCATTTATTATATAAAGGGAGCATAAACTAATCATTCAAAGCAAACATAAATGACTCATTCAAAGGAAACATAACTTTATTTTTTTGTGCAACCGATGTACATATTTTCATTTAAATCCAACAGGTTTTTTCTTTCAGTGCAGACCTATGTAGCTGGCATGGTGTGGGACGGATGAGGCTAAGGACAGTGATGCTCTGGGGGTCCCAGACACAGTCCTTCTCCAGACCACTTGGCACCATGCCACAATTGGGTGGTACCCATGCGGTGTTATAGCCATTGTCATGCCAGGTCTTCTGGAGAGGGTGACCCTGATAATTTATACGTTTCACTTTTCCCACGTTGACCATCACCTTAACTACGATCCTCTGGTGCGTTGAGGAGGGTATAGCCGCTGGCTTTCTGCAGGTCCCTGCTCAGATGTACAGGGACCGAACACCCCGAACCAGCATCCCGTCAGAAGACTGTTTGAACTGAAGCCTTGGGTCTTAATTAGAGAGCCAATGTTCACATGGGTGCGGTGGTACGTTATGTAGGCTCTACCACTCTGTGGCTGAGGGTGGGTGAGTTCTTCTATCCCAGAAGGGAGATCCACGTTGTCCTCAGCCCAGTTAAATCCACAATGTCACTGTACAGCTGGAGACAATAAATAATAATATATCATTATAAATAATCAATACTAGACTTAATGTAACTTTGGAAAATGCAATGTTATTGTGTTATTGTGTAGTGTGTACCCGGCATAAGTGGCATGTGTCCATATAATGGCGGTTTCTCAATTCTACGAATGCTATGGACTTGTGTTCTTGAGGTATGTTCTTGCCAAGACCAGTACTTTTGAGACAACTTCACACTTATCCACACAAATGTCTCCATATCCACGTGATTATCGCAGTTTATCTTTATATGGTCTGGTTACAATAGGCATCAGACCTCTATAAACTCTATAGTCTGTACTAATGATGTAGTGTGAAGCACTTTGTGTTACATGAATTTGTATGAAAAGTGCTATATAAATAAAGATTGATTGATTGATTGATTGATTGATAGTCCACACTGGCCAGCGGCGTGAGCATTGAAATTCGCTCTGGCTTCCCGGCCATCAACATTTTATAAAAATTTGTGGACGCTCAGACATATAAGATAGGCAGCAAATTTTGTTCAAATGCTGGTCTTGTTAACTTTATTTAAATAAAATAAATGTGTGGAAGGGAGAGGGATTAATTGTACATGTTTTCATTTCTACAGTTGGTTGGAATTCTGGGTGGTTATCCTAACACCAGTTCCTGCGTGTTCTTTGATGAGGATAAATTAGGAGACGTATCCAAGTTATTATATCAGCTTAATTGTTAGATTAGAAATCCAAACTGCAGAGCCTAGTTCACTACTTTTCGCTGACTGACAACATGCAATATCAGCAGTATGAGAAGTCTGGCCCCGACTCTCGGTCCAGTGATAATATTCTAGACAATGTTTTCACTGTCAGATGATTCAGCATTAGTGGCCCTCTCTCCCAATTCTGGGGCCCCACGTCCGTTCTCTCCTCCTGCTGGGAGTGGTTGCTGGGGAAGGTATCTGTGAACACACTTTGCATGTCCCCTCCTCATGCCTATCTCTTGTTTACTAACAGTTTGTTTGTTAAATGCTGTCCCTATCTGTTTCTATCTGTGTCCCTGCTGACTCAGCACTTTGCTACGCACAAGGCTAATTCTTACAATAGTGTGACACACAAATAAGCTTCTGTAAGGATATCTAGACAGTTAAGCATAATGTTTTAGTCCCTGGGTGAAGATGACCTCTCATGCCTGCCTGGTAACTAAGGAGTTGCCAGGCTGAGCCAACGTCACAGAGACCAAACGTTGCCACTTACTTGTGTGACCTTGAGACCTTAATTACCTCAAGGTAATAGAAATAACACGTCTCTCTCTAAGGTGTGGTGTTTGAGAGAGAGAATACATAAGAAACACACACACACACTTTAAATGATCCCAATTAACTCTGGATATGAAGTTTTAATGGCAAATGTTTAACAAGACTTTGTGTGGCACTCTGTATATGTAGGAGACATGTACATTTACTGAATATATATTCAGTCAGTGATCATTAATGCAGAAGTACATACATTATTCAGAGCAGGGAAAAGGTGAGAAATATAGAAATGTGTAATGTATTCTCATTTGCTGCTTAGAGTACTCACAGTCCAGCAGCGCCAGATTGTCTCCCCCTCTTGTGCCGTGTTCAGACAGACAGTAACTTGTGCTTGTGTGTGATGGGGCCGGCAGGAGGATTCAAATTCATATGCGATGACTCCATCAATATGCGAATGAGCACATGAAGTCATCTGGCGACTTCTAGCGACTTTTGGAGCTGGTGCTAGCTACTTTAATTGGAAAAGAGTTGTCAACACTGCTTGGTGTGAACAAGGCTTGATGCTCGCAAGATCACGATGGTCTTGGTGGGGCAACACAACAAACACGAATGCTCAGATGGATTGGCCTCACACTGGCTTTTTTAGCAGTGCAAGGTTATTCCCCTTAAGCTAATTGTCACTGTCAGACACAACTTGTCTGAGAGAAGCGTTCCATTTTTGCTTCCATAGAAATGCATAATAAGGCTCTTGTTATTATTCCAATATGGTTACATTTAGTCAAATTAATGACACCCATCCAGCAGTGTATTTTTCATGACTAATAGTTACAGAACAGAGAAAATGATGGTATATTTAAATTTTAGGGTGTTTATATTGTGTAATTATGTTTTTGGATTTGGCATGTACATTGTTTTACTACTGTATATAAGATATTAACTATAACCACTGGCAAGGACCTTTAAGCTAATTGTCACAGTCAGACACGACCTGTCTTTGACATGAAGATCATGGACAGGTCATGCACAAACAGACTGATCGTGATCTCTGACTTGAAGTGGTCCAGGTGTCCAGTCCTGACGGGTGACATCAGGACATTTTCCAGGAGTGTCGCATAAAGGTTGTTCTGTAATGGAGGACCATCTATAATACTGAGAGACAGTGTGTTTGTGTGGGATTCAGTGTGTGTGTGTGTTGCACACGTGCACATGCATTTGTGTGTACTATCTTTGCACAAGCTCTATCAGTTCACGGACACCATTGTGCAAAGTACAAAGATGAAAATGCACACACACACAAACACATTGTTAAAAACTCACTCACACATAGTACTATTGGATACTGACTTGCAAGTGATTGCTATGATGCATGGTCTCTTCATGGTGAACTTGGTGAAGATTGTAAGGAAGATATTTCTTATGGTTTTCCTCATGTTTGGATCCCATCTGTTAAAACATTTCAGAAGCTACACACAGACAAATTAATTTCAGAAATTGTAACAAAAAAATTCATAACAATGCAGAGTCTGTTGCTGAAGACTCCGTGATATCACGCATTGGTGTTTGACCATGTGCAGTGAACCCAAATATGGATGTTCCAGAAAGGTTTACGTTTTAAAATTACACAACGGACCTTTCCGACCTGTCAGTCACACATTGAACAATAACCCATCTGATTACCTGATGTTCCGTAGCAACCCCTGATGGCCCACAAACAAAGCTAGTTATATGTATATACAGTAAAGTATTTGCATGACATCATGGTCCATCCCCATGAGTATTAAGGTAGTTATTTTACTGTAAGTAATAGATGTCTATGGAAAGATGCACAATCTTTCCTGAAAAGTAACAAGAAAAAATAAAATGTCCCACTAATATTTGTGTGTATAATAGTGTGTATGTAAACTGAAAGAAAGGGTCCTTTACGTAATTGGAATGTGTACATCAGTCCCACATGATCATAATGTGTACAAATTACATGATTTTCCTTAATTATTGTTCGGAAAAACCAAACTATTTCATTCACGTTAGAATATTTAAAGAAATCATGTTGATTAAATATATTATTATCTTATTACTGCAATACCAATTTATTATGTAATGTTAAAGTATTTTTATAATTTTGAGGTACCAGATTTTTAACTGCAACTCCATGTTCATTTCTTAATGATGGTATTCAAATATATTATGTAACACTAAAGCAATTTGATTTAAATTAAATTATGAAACTGA
Source organism: Forbesichthys papilliferus (assembly GCA_025399855.1). NCBI lineage: Eukaryota > Metazoa > Chordata > Actinopteri > Percopsiformes > Amblyopsidae > Forbesichthys > Forbesichthys papilliferus. The sequence goes on from JAODOY010084402.1 coordinate 4,553, forward strand.
ATCAAGTACACTTTGTTTATTAAAGTTATTTTTCCAGATGGATTACATGTACACGTACATTACATGTGTTTCAAGTGCTTGCAAAATTAGAAATACAAAATCATAATGTACAAAACTTTTTTTGATTTTTTTTGATTTTGAGAAATGCCATGAATGTGCAATACTACTTGGTAAATGTCTTTCCTCTATACATTTCTTGCATTGTGTGATGTTAATGTTAGTGTTAAGATCTTAAAAAACTTTTACGGCTCTTTTACTGAAAGCCTTTTAACCTTCTCTTGCATCTGTTGGTACAATGGGCTAACCATTATGAATAAGAATAGTTTGCGTAATGTGATCAGCATTTGTTCTAAGATAACCGGAATTCAGTTGAGGGATTGGAATTCTCTTTATGAAAATAAGGTAAAAAAGAAAGCAAAAGTGATTTTAAGCCAACAAAATAATGTTCTGTATCCAGCTTTCGTATTGACGCATTCAGGTCGCCGTTATATGGCACCTCGGTGGAGAACCAACCGTTATTCTAACTCTTTTATCCCAACGGCCATAACATTATTAAACTCGGACAGCAATCATTTTAAATAATTTTATTTTATATGATTTTATATGATTGGGTGACTTATTTATGTATATTACATTAATTTATTTATTTACTTAAATTTGTACAAACTAACTTGTCCTTTACTGTCCTTGTTTTATATTTTTGAACTGTTTTTATTGCGTATGTAATGTGTCAAGTGATGAGAGGTTGTACATGTGTGGAGGAACGATGCAAGCTGCAAATTAATTGCCCATTTTTGGGATCAATAAAGTTTTCTTCTTCTTCTTCTTAGCTATCCGCCTCTTGTCCATAGAACTATAGGCTATATGCTCATGACATATCTAAAAAGACCAGTTGGATGTTTATATGATTTGTAGACCTGTTATGAGCTTCCTGGCTCTTAAATTTTATTGCTGTTGCTATAGTTGATTTTCCTTTCTCCACCCCTTTGGTTTTGATAATAACATTGATTTCAACAATTTCTTCTTAAAATACCTTGATGATATCAAACTTATTGGATGCATTACCACCACCTTCTTATCTGGAGTACAGATCAATGACACTGTCTGGCGCCTTTGGAATATAGCCTACTTCAATTCCGGTTTTATCCAAACTCAATTACATTAATTTCAGTTTCTTTATTCAATCAATTTCAATCTACATAAACAAAATGTTTACATTTAACATTCACCATAATCAATTGAAGTCAACTTGATTCAATAATGTTCACAAAAGAAATATAAATGTATTATGTAACTCTTTACTTTTTGTAAATTCTTTTGTAAAGACTTGCCATTTCCCTTTTTTACAGTGTATCTATGTAGACATATGTCTCTCCACCTGCAACAACCTGTGCACTCTGAATGGTCATATATTGGTTTCATTAATCAATCAATCAATCTTTATTTATATAGCACTTTTCATACAAGTTCATGTAACACAAAGTACTTCACACTACAACGTCATTAAAAACAATTTAAAATAAGTTAAAACAATACACTATATTAAGCGGGTCTTAATAACCTTAACCTGGTGGTTTGTTTTGGGGATGGTGGGAATGGGACTCCCGATGTTTGTTTGTGATTGGAGGGTTGGGATGATAAGTGGTGGTATTACTTTATTTTTATTTTTTTTAATATATTGTACTGTTTTAACTCATTTTGTGTTGTTTTTACTGACAATGTAGTGTGAAGCACTTTGTGTTACATTAATTTGTATGAAAAGTGCTAAATAAATAAAGATTGATTGATTGAAGATAGTTACAGCAACTATGTTTTGTTATGATTGTCAACCTAATGTAATAATATGCAGTGCGTTTGTTATATTTAATGGAAGGTGGCAACCCTAAGTTGCTGTAAATAAAGCAGGTCAGGACATACGCCTATTTTTCACAATATTTTGAACAAAACTGTGCTAGATGCTATGCATATAGCCTAATAAGAGGATGGGCAGGATGGTTGAGTGCTCTGGTTGTTGGGGTCCCAGCCGCAAGGTCGTGGGTTCAAACCCCGGTGTTGATCTACCTGTAAGCATCCTTGAGCAAGATACCCCCTACCATCCAACTGCTCCTGGTGGGTGAATGTGAGGCAAAAATACTGTAAAGCACCCTGTATAAAAGCAGTCCATTTACTATAATGAACAAAAACTAGGTCTGTATGAAACTCTGATGGTGACTGTCCATAATCCCTTCACCAGTCCATACAACTGATGGACAAACAGAATGATCGGACAGAAAGGGGGTGTTGGCCCGTGCAGATCAACCCAACATTTGTATTAGTTAAAGAAAAATGTGCAAGGCAGGCAGCCCATCAGCCCAAAGGTCGGCCGGCCCACCGGGGATTGTCCCGGTGCTCCCTATAGTCAGTACGCTACTGTCAGAATGCTTCATTCACAAAACCTTAAAACTTAAGTAATTATTCAACTAACATAAAAATATATAATAATAATAAATAAATAAAATGTGCTTTTTTTACTGTGTGTGGATGAATAGCAAAGGGGAATTTTAGGAACTGTATTGAGTTCCTTGGCAGTTGTTTTTGATTGTTTTTATTAGGTCCAATGGAATAAACCTGAATCTGCATTGGACGTTGGCGTGTGTACAGATGGCTTCGCAATGATAACAGGCAGGTTATTGTCCTGTGTGGGCGATGCTGGAATATCTGCTCAAACACAGGGAGGCCTTGGGGCCACAACAAGTGCGGACAACTGGTTTAAGGTTTAAACACAGTGTACGTGGCGTGAGAAAGTCTGAGTCAATTAAAAGTCTTAGTATTTCACTGAAATCGAATCTCTCAATCTTCGTCTTGCACATTTCTTCCACATAAATGTTTAGTGGTAACATGTTATGCTTTTTAGTAGTAGTACAATGTTATGTTTTCATTAACTGGAGGCTTCATAAAGCTCCTCTCTTACTACTTAATACTTTTTTTCCTGGTAATTTACTGGGATTTACGAGAATGAGACCAAATGGACAAAGTACTGTAATTCACAAGTACAATGACCCAATGGACAAACAGTAAAAGTTGAGGGACGTTCACTGACAGCTGGACTTACGGAAAGGTTGTAAGACAAACAATGAATTACCAATCAAGTCTGATTTTCTGTAGCTGACATAAGCTCAAGTAATATATAGGCCTGCCCTATATGAAGAGAGAAACAGAGAAAAACAGAAATTGTTGAAGCAACAATGTCATCTTTGCTTGTGTTTGCGTTGTTGTTGCTGGGCTGCTACAATGTGTCCACAGCTGCGGACTCGCCAATGAGCCAACTTTGCTTGTCTTGCCAGCCATGTGTCAACTCATTATCTCTGCAGTTGATAGACCTCAAAACACAGATACAAAGACTGCAGACGGACAGTGAAGGTACAGTATATTGTTATTAAATACATTTTTATTGGCTTTAATGGACATGAACAGATATTTTAATGAATATTCTGTATATGTTGTTTCTTTTTTCCCTAAACTGTTCTATCCCTGACAAGTCAATGCAGCACACCTGAAAACATCCTTGAGTAAGGGGTCGAACCCCTACCTGCTCCATAATACTTTGTACCCATGTGTGAGAATGAAATAGTGGAGCACTCATGCGTCATTAACATAAAATGTTGACATTAATTTATGTTAATTAATGTAAGGTAATTATTTTGAATGGGGGTCCCCCAGCCCCAGCATCTTGACTACATTTAAGCATTTTGGGGTGAAGTTACGCTTAAAGAAACATGTCTCCTGTGTCTGTGTTGCTTCAGTCAAACAGGTGGCATTCACAGCTTCACTGCTGGAGTCAGAAAGACACTTGCTTGGACCTTTAAACAAAGGCACTCCACTGGTCTTTAAACACATTATCGCAAATGTTGGACAGGCCTACAACAACATCACAGGTATTTTAGTGGAAATCAATCAATCAATCTATCTATCATTCTTTCAAATATTATAAGGCCACAAATTAATACATTGCTTCACCCAAAATTTCCAAATAGTGTATTTTTACCTGTCACAGCTTGGAATGCTGGAAAATATATATGAAAAATGTAAGTATTGTTTCAATTCTGGTTGACAGGTTGCTTCATTGCACCAGTGAAAGGGGTCTACCACTTTGAGTGGCACATATCTGCGTGGGATCAAACAGGTGGCTTTGATGTTGGCGCATTCTTGGTCAAGAATGGGCACCGTCAGTTTGTTGCCTATGGGCGTACAGCTGAAGGTCATGTGAGCGTGTCTAATGGTGGATTGCTGCTTCTAGAAGCTGGCGATGTTGTGTCTCTGAGTGCCACGGATAAGGCAAAGGTTTATGATGACCCAGACCACCACAGCACCTTCAGTGGCCACATTGTGTTCACCGTGTGAGGGCGACAAGATGCCAACAACTTTCTTAGGATTAGTGCGTACGTGCAAGAAAGATAATCTTGAGATATGCTAAATGTGGTTAAAGAATAATAAATTGTGATGTCGACTTGGTGTCTGATGCAATGGCCAGATGCAATTTAATATTCTGTGTTTTAATGCTTCTGAATGAATCACTAATAAATATTGATCAGTAAATGTGTTATTACACGCATATACGCGCACACACATAAACACGTACGGTTGCACAGTTAACTCAATACTTGTGTTTATAAATGGCAAATGGACTGCATTTATATAGCGATTTTCCAACCTCCCGGACACTCAAAGCCCTGTACAGGATTGACTCACATATTCATACACCGGTGGATAATATGTTTTTCACATTTGTTTACATCGGGCAAGTTCAAGATTTTTGTTCAACCTATTATCCCTTACAATTTTTTTTATCAGTTTGCGATCTCATTGTCATCACCGTTCTGCCATGATGACAAGTAAAGATTTAAAACCCCAAAACAAGACAAGTTCTGTGCACTGCACTGTACAACTGCTGAGAACCCATTATTCCATACTCCGTCACAAACTGGGGTCAGGTACCATATGTGGATTAACCCACCAGGGGGCGCCCCTGGGCAAGCAAATACCAAATGTCCATGCCTAAAGTAACGGATTACACAACCGTGCTTGTATTTGATCGTTTTTCTACACTTCTGTATTTCACTCATTTTAATTAAGGATTTCTTGATTTAATCACCTTGATGGGATCGGTAGGTTTCAAATCTATAAGTTGATAACCGAGAAAAACAACAAATTCGACGCAAAGAATGGTTTCAGTTGGTCGGTTAGTATTTTTCCTAACCTGGAAATATTCGTCAAAATTACTATTGACGAACTGCGCCACACTGTGGCAAAAGTAAATGCTGCAACAGTTGGTAAGCAATTGAGTGCGCCTGCGAAATGAATACGGACGCGGCGATACATGCCAGTTTGTTTAATTGTGCCAAAAAATACGAATAACAGCATATAGGGGCAAATACAAGGGAATGTATATTAATTATTGTATTATTTCAGGGCTAACAATAACGTGCACATGTCCATGCAAGAGGCCACACAACGGTTAGCCAATACGTTTCACTACTGGACGTATCATTTAACTGAGGAGTTAATACATTATCACACGTAATGCTACGTAGGCAGCCTATTCTAGACGGACACATACATTAACTGCTCACTGACTATGAAATATTTATATAAATAAAAAATATATAATTCTCGACGAAATTCTCTAAAACTAACCTCAGACGGTAATTAACCCGGTTATGAGCGCAATCTCCGCGCTCGGTTCCTCTATGCTCTCCCCTTGACTCTTGTGCCTTTAAGAGGAAAGGATTAAAGCGGGGAAGTGAATCAATAGGGGTAGTACTTCCTCCTCACAGTCACAACATGTACGTGTGCAATGGGTGGGTGAGTGAGCCCCTGTAGCCAGCTGCTTTAGACAAACGACGCACGTTGCTGTCTACGTCCTCCGAGCGCGCTTCGCACCATGCTCCAGCTGAACGACACAGTGGAGCCGGAGGGTGCCGGGGCCGCGGCGGTCCTCCACCCCGCGGAGACCGAGGAGGGGGTCGAGGTTGCCTTCACGCCCCCGGAGGCCGGGGGCAGCCTGGGCTACGGAGCGTCGGTGGCCTGCTGCTCTCCGCTTCAGACGCTGACGCCCTTCCACGTACATAACCCTACAATGCAAGCGAAGGTTAAAGACTACTTCGTCTTCAGGGTAGGTCTGCTGTAGAATATTGGTATGGTGCGCAATGTGCGTTTACTGTTACTGCGACGATCATCAATAGAAGCTACAGGAGACTAGGCCATTTTCCATTTGATTTGATGTCTGTTTAATGCATTACTGTTCGACAGAGTAAATATCCACCATCGCAGTATTTTCATCCACCTGTTGGCAGGTGGCAGCCAGGTGATTTGCTGTCATTATATAACTACACCATGGAGCTGTATTTCGGCTTCGTTAGTGATGTTATTTAGGCTACAACTGTCACGATAGCTCAGGGAGTGCGGGCTAGTGTGGGGCAGCGTGCATGTCACTCGGATGTTTACTCTCACTAACGAGGCGGTGCCCGTGTCAATCCCAGCCAGGTACCATCGAGCAGGCGGTCAGCGACATCAGGACAGTGGCCCTGCCTTCAGAGGACGGAGAGGTGCTCAGCGTCTGGCTGCTGGTAGAGTGAGTAAACTACATATAGCCCAGAGGTCTTAAACGGTTTTCAGGCCAAGGAAGCCCACCTCTGGGCCATACCCTTGCATCTGTTCTGGCCCACTGCTGGCTTGGTCCCCGGCCCACTTACTGAAAACTGATACAAATAATTTGTCTGGCCCACACACTGTAAAATAACTACTATTGTTACTTATGGCCCAGGTCTGGCCCACACACTGTAAAATAACTACTATTGCTACTTATGGCCCAGGTCTGGCCCACACACTACTATTGCTACTTATGGCCAAGGTCTGGCCCACACACTATAAAATAACTACTATTGCTACTTATGGTCCAGGTCTGGTAACCTGACATGCCAGAGGAATTGTTGTCACAAGTCCATCAAGTCCATCTTAGCAGAATCGGGCCGAGTACAGTATCTTGTCCGTCTACCACATTATCTTTGAATGTGTGCCGCTTAACACTTGACACTGATCTATGTCAGTTACATGGGTATTGGACCAGACACCGTATTACACCTGTTTGCCGCATTACAGCTTATTTTTGCCGAATAATGGCAGAGACACGTCAAACTATACTCCAGCCAAGTAAAACACAATGTAGTCAGACTGAATACAGCATGTCATACTCAGCCCGTTTAAGAGACACATTGTCTCAGCCGCCCCGGACCGGACCTCAACAGACAGTGCTGACATTCAGCCGTAGTAGAGCAGACTGTACTTGCTATCTGGGGGACCCCTTGTCTGATAGACCGTTATTCTATTAATTTATATGCAACAGAGGGACGCCCTATCACATATATCGTAGTTTATGCAATTTATTGCTTATTAAAGAGGGCCAACAATAATGATTTGGAAGGGTGGCCTATATAGTAATTGGTGTAAGCTACTGCTTACAATACTATTCCATTAAAATAATTGACAGATTCATAAAATTATAGCTTATCATATGTTGTATAAGCAGATTAATGTGTTGATGTGTATTTACATATTTGGAAGGGGAAAAACATGACAGACCGCCTGCAGTAACTCTAAGGCCCCACTAGGGGTCACCGAACCCCCGTCGGGGGTCTCTCATCTAGCCTTGCTGGAGAAAACATCAAAACAAATACACCTTTGAGTTCTGTGGTGCGGTCTGCACCACTTTGTGTTCCTATTTACATATGATGGGCTGTGTGGGAACTCCAGTTAGTGGACTGCAAGGAGATATTCAGAGGATTTGACAAGACGTGGTCATTTTACTGTGCCTTTTAAACACGTTATAGTTCCCTGGTAGCTTCAGCCCAGTGCTGATACAGTTTGAGGTAGAGGGTTTTTTAAAGGCTAGTCCCACAAATTCACAGATGTATTAATTTATATAATCAATTCTTAAAAAAAGAGTATATTAATGTTTTCTCTACATTGACAGAGTTGACCACTGGAACAACGAGAAGGAGAGACTTGTGCTCATAACCGACAGGTAAGGTGTAAGTATTTGTTGTTGTGTTGTTTTCCCATAACTGCAGTCTGTAATGAATTGATGAGCGTAAAGTGACACATTGTAGACTGGCAGCTCTAACATGGTTCAGAGACGCTTTCTAGAAACCAGTAGAGACACACACTGATGCCATGAGATTGACTAGTAAGTCTAAAGTCTCCTGTTAGTGTGACATGCATGATACCAGATGCCCTGTAGGTTTAACGCTTGTGGTTGTAATTCCTCTATTGGCCTGTAGGGTATTTGGTCTAACACTTGTGGTTGTAATTCCTCTCACAGCCTGTAGGTTAATTGGTATAGCCCTTGTGGTTGTGTGTGCGCAGGTCCCTGTTGGTGTGCAAGTATGACTTCATCAACCTGTTGTGTGAGCAGGTGGTCAGGATCTCGCTCAACGCGGTTGACACCATCTCAGTGGGCGAGTTTGAGTTCCCGCCCAAGTCTCTGAACAAGTGAGCCGATAACTCTCCTCCAAAACCATTCAATTAACTTGGTGCAGTACTGTAGTTCTGACCATTTGATAAATCTAAAAACATGTTTGTTTGGACCTTTCCTGAATGTGAAAGTAAAGTGTTTTCATCACACTAAAAGGGGAAGGATGCTAATATAATGTAATTCAAGCACTGACTTGCCAAATAAATGTTTTTGAGACTTTGACTTGGACCCGTTGGACCCGTTGGCACGTGTTGTGGCATGTTGTACACCACTGCAATCCAGGTGTAAAGTAGAAACATCTCAAGCATAATCAATGGGATTCACTGCAGCTACATTTAAGGCTAGTTTCTCAGATGATTTTTGAACATGTCTTTGTCTTTGATTAGGCTTAATCCATGTCTGGGAAACCGGCTGTCATAGCGAAGTGTCTGAACACTTCTGTAACTAAAGTATTAATATATTATTTATAAAGAAAAAAAAGTGTAGTGTATGTGTATATTTATGAAGGGGAACATATCTTTCCACCATTTTAGAATAAGGCGGTAACAGCGATATGTGCACGAAGTTGTTTTATCGTTCCCGGCGTGCGCGTGCACAGATCAGGCAGCTAGCAGACTGTGAGTGGGCCGTATTAGCTTACAATCACTGCCTCCACCTTTTAAACGGGCCCCGTTCTCCCCCAGGAGAGAAGGCTACGGCATACGCGTCCAGTGGGACAAGCGTCCACGGGCGTCCTTCTTGAACCGGTGGAACCCCTGGTCCACAGACGTGCCCTACGCCACCTTCACAGAGCACCCCATGGCTCGCGCTGACGAGAAGGTGGCCTCCCTCTGCCAGGTAGGCTTGGACTTGTCTCACAGAGCCATCCTTCACTTGGAGTGAAGTTTGGCACACAGCGCTGGCAAACTGCATCAATACCCGCCTACTTGACAGGAGACGCATTTTGATTGACGTGCACGACGACAAACTACATAACTCGGGTGTTAAACTTTGATAGAGGAAATTGATGGGAAACTTAACACGACTCGGTCTGTCTGTCAATTCTGGGGTCTGTTGAAAGGCTTTCATCTCAATTACTCAGTGGTGGGCCGTCAGGGCCAGCAAGGCCTTCTCTGCTGGCCTAGCATAAACCATGATCATAATATGATAGAAGTTAATTTAATTTTGAATTTACTTTCCCTAAATATATAAAATAATATACAAATTATACATATTCTCTTCATGTTCGTGTGGTTTTTAGGTTATAGTTTTTATCCAATCAGAATTCAGCTAGCTTGTGT
>JAODOY010084403.1:0-14341 GCA_025399855.1 Forbesichthys papilliferus
GCATAACTGTTGTGGTGACCCCCCCCCCCCCCACTCCGGCCGTGTGAACAGCGCACAGAAAGTTCATGGTAAGGTTTTGAAGGGATCATATTACATCATCACATCATATCTGAACCCGCACAGCATGGGATAACCAGCGGGAGGTTTCCACGGACCAGCTGGTTCTCAGAAGTGTTGTGTGTGTGTGTGTGTGTGTGTGTGTGCGATGTACTGTAACAGCGGTAACGCGATAGCAAAGAAATAAATAAATTAATAATAATATTAAATGTACTGTACTGTATCCAGTATATTGAAAAGAGCTGACTTGCTGAAATATAGGCCACTCACCGTTTTTCTCCAGATAATATTTGGCCTCCATCAGCAGTCGGCCTTGTGGTTTCAACTCCAGCTGGGATGTAGACACAGGGAGTACACATGGAAGGAACCGGAGAAAGAGTAACAAGAAAAGAGACTTCTAGTGCAGTGGTTTTTAAACTGTGGGTCACTGAGACTATTCTCACACGTACACTGCTAAATTGTAAAACGGGAGTTTTTCTAATTCGTTGGAGCAAAAAAATTACTTCCACACCAGTGTGTAAAAAAAAGAAAAGGATGTCCACACGGAAACGCAAAAATACGCTGTAAACCTGTCAAGAGCATGCCATGCACGCAGCCGGAGATATAATCCTAGCATTTAAAGCCCTTTTGGCCAATCAGAAGCCTGATTACTGGTTCTGAAATGTTGACAGTGACCTCCATATAGTCCACTAGTAAACCTCTGCCCGTCATTATAGCTGGATAGTAACTGTATGTAAACATGTACAAAAGTCCCGTTAGCAAGGTTAAAACCAACACAGCTATGCGTCCTCCATAGCTCAAACATTGCGCATGTAAACCAAAGAGTTTAGATATTATTGCAAGATTGAGCATTAAAACGCTTTAGCGCTTTATTGGACCAATACACCATATTACTGTATTTCATCCTGACTCCTACCATATTTCAAGGTTTTCTCATCGTCCAATTTAAGGTATAGTTAGCGATTGTAGGCACCCCCTCCCCCCACACACACACACACACACACACACACACACACGTACGTACCCAGACCTCCAGCTTGCCGTTCTCCTTCTTACAGCGCGTGGCCAGGGAGTCCAGCGGCACCGTAGCCTCTGACCGGAGCTCGGCCGTGCGGTCCTTCACCATGACGTGCATAATGCGGCCCCGGTGGATGTGGGCGTCAAACGTGGTGCTCCACGGGGGGTACATGGTGGGCTTCTTCTGCTTGTACACCGGGCCCTTCTCTGGAAACACACACAAACACACTGTATTCTACTTCATTTGTTTTTTACAAGCACACACACACACACACACACACACACACACACACACACACACACACACACACACACACACACACACACATGCTGTGACGGCCCTGCCTTGTTTCAGCAGGCCTCTGGTCCTGATTGGCTAGGTAGGCCCTAATCAGGCAAATTAAGTACACCTGGGCATGTCAATTATATAGGTGTGTTCCAGCACACTGTGTGTGACTCTCCTGGCACCATGCTGTTGTTGGTTAGCAGCTTAGTTTGGTTAGCATGCAACACGCAGCACATATATTATGTACTTACACCTACAGACATTCACACCTCATTCTATGTTATTCTGTTTGTTAGTTAAGTGTTTGGTTTGTTTAGTTCGTTTGGTTTACGGCCCATGAGCCAGGCCGTAACAAGGCACACACACAACCTAAACATGCACACGCACACACACAGTAAATGTTAAATGGTAACGGACTGCTTTTATATAGCACTTTTATCCAAAGCGCTTTACAGTATTTTGCCTCTCATTCACCCTTTCACACACACATTGACACACTGATGGTGATTGCTGCCATGCAAGATGTGACCAACCACCGGGAACAGTTGGGGGTTAGGCATCTTGCTCAAGGATGCTTACAGGTAGGTCAACCCCGGGGTTGTACATGCGCGGCTGAACCGGCTATGAAAGCAAAGAACAGATGACCACACCCACACAGACTTTAAGGCGCATTCTCGAAAAAGTCTGTGACGGCGTAGGAATATCCCACTGTCAAAACACACGGGCTCTCCAGCAGACAGTTTGAGCCCTTCGTGGTCCACATTTCTGCAGACTTTGCATGAAGGAATTACCATGACGATCCATTGCAACCATGAAGAGAACATTAATAATTTGACAAAACCTCTTGCCCAGTCTGTAAGACAAGAGCGTGGAGCACTAGCCCATAAACAGCTCCACAGTTCCATTATTGTGTATTGGCCGTGCAAAACGTCTAAAAAATAAAAGTTCCAAACACACAACTTCTTTCAGCGTTGTCATGGTAACATCGTACAATGCAAACATCGTACCCTTGCAGCCTCTCGCTCACTTGTGTATGTGTGGGTTCGGGGCTCGAGGTCATAGTGGAGACAGTGACTGAGTTTAGATGGAGAAACGACCAACCTGATCTGAGAGGTAGTACATTTATAACCCGTTCCATGACCCGGTTGAAAGAAGAGTTCTACCATGTAAAGGGTTAAACCCTTAAACCAGTTTACTTCCTGGTTGCGTTCTAATGCGCATGCCCGGTTTTACGTTTTGTGTGATGCCGGTAAAGTATTAAGCCCAGCCACTTTACGAAGCATGGATGTATTTTTAGAACGGTAGTTCAAAGTGTGTTCAAAGTAAGTGAATGGCAGTTAGTATGGTGACTTCATCTGGAGCCGTCCATATCTCCACAAATAGCCTCACTATCCAACGTACCTACAACACGAAGCTAGCCGGTTTTAGCCATTTGCTAGCAGGACACGTTACATTATGAGCCAGATAATTTGTGCATGTTTAAGATCTATTCTGATAAGTTTCAATGGCGCATGTAAACACCAGACTCGATTAGGTGACATCCCATGTAAACTGGTGACCCAAAATCATCATTTGGAAAGATTCCATTCTGAAAGACAAAAAATTGCCCATGTAAACCCAGATTTTGAGACTGGGCCTGCATCTGGAATCCTATTGGACGGCTTCACCTTCTACCTTTAATTAACCCTTCTGTCACCTAATTAGTCAACTAAAAGGCTTCTTGACATTGACTGTGTTGGTCTGCATTACTGTTTTAGCCCTCTTCTTGCGATCGTCAGCAGTGGCGGGTTTGTCAAAGTCTGTAAAAGCTCATCACTGGTGAGAAGAACCGCTTGGAGAACCTTTTTTCTTAGAGTGTATAGAGATTGCTCATCACAGTTATGTCAACACACGCCTGCTTTTCTCTGTAGAGGTACATGAGACCAATGACTGTTATGATTAGAAGCTTCCTGGTGCTTAGAGAGAGAGAGAGAGAGTTTAAGAAAGACCTTTAATCTTAAAACTAAATATATACATATACTTACACACATATATACATATACTGTATATACATATACTTATACACATATATATGCATATACATGCACACATACACATTCATATACATACACATACATGTACACACATACAACAATAACAACAAATATTATTATTATTATTATTATTATTATTATTACCATTATTACACAAACATACACATATACATACATACATCATTTTTTAAAAATTTTTCCCCCCAACTTAGAGAGATATTGCTAGTACATCTTCCGTTACAATGCAGAGAGCATCTCTCAGACCCCAAATGCTTTTAAAAACATCAAGTTTCGATACAGTTTTATAATATGCAAACTCACTCCTGAGACGCACTTTCACCAGGCCCTTGGCCATCTCCTTAGGATCTGTACACCCTGCCCCCTTCATTTAGTTCGTCCTTGTCAACCATATGCTCATTTTAACCTGTCCAGTCAGGTAGTTAGTGAGGCTGACTTTGGCACGCCGGGCAGCACAATACTAAAAAAACATAAAAATAAACACACCTTCCTCCAACACCTCCCCAAAACTGCAGAACCATTTTCGCAGAGAGAGAGAGAGGGGAAGGGGGGAAGAGGGGAAGGGGGGTGGGGAGGGGGGGGGAGTATAGAGAGCAAGAGAGCGAGAGAGAGAGAGGGAGAGAGAGAGAGAGGGAGAGAGAGAGAAAGAGAGAGAACCGCAGGATGTTTACATGTTTTGCTCTCCGACCCTTCTAGGTTCCTGTGCTGTTCCTGTGTGTGCACGTGCATGTGTGTGTGTGTGAGTGCATGTGTGTGTGTGTGTGTGTGTGTGTGTGTTGGTGTGTGTTGGTGTGTGTGCGTGTGTGTTGGTGTGTGTTGGTGGTAATGTGACATTCAGAACGGGTAAAGTGCGTGTATGTGTGTGTGTGTGTGTGTGTGTGTGTGTGCATATGTGTGTGTTGGTGTGTGTGTGTGTGCGTGCGTGTTGGTGGTAATGTGACATTCAGAATGGGTAAAAAAAGTGTTTCTGCACTACAGTGCTACTACGACGCATCAGCGTCAATTTTTTCTTTGCTAGAAAGTATTTTTGACATCTATAAACCCTATTAAAATGTCTAAGGCTGAAAATGACATGTATTTTTTAACCCTTTACCCTCCATCAAACTGCGCTTCGAATTTTTAAAAATGTCAAATAATATGTATATCGCCATAAAACCTTACTATTTAATTGAATAGAGGACTACATTAAAATTAAACACATTATTTTGGTTGTATACGGCTAAATATAAAATATTATCATTGATCACTCACATCTACACAGTAGGACATTGAAATTATCCTTAATAAAAACATTTCTAATGTGAAAATGAGTATAAACCTATGACATTTGGAATTGGACAAATGTAAACAGCAAATGTATGTTTGTCATCTCAAGAGTGATGGTTCTATGCTGGATATGAAATGAAGCGCTCATAAGTAGATGTGATGTCTTTGACACAGCTAAGTAACATATCAGGCGGCAGCAGGAACCAGGTTGACGGTATATTCTAAGCTGAGCCTACCACCCCTTTCTGCGGGGGAGAGTTTCCTATGTGTACAGCTGACTCTGCTACTTCTTCTGGATGGACAATAGGCTCTGGTTGGAACTGAGATACATTGTGGGGTCAACTTAGAAGGAATCATCGCTCTTATGATAAGGGATTACCTCATACTCAAGGTCTTCTGCATTATTCTAAATGTCAGAACATCACCATGACCTTCTATGCTTTAAAATGCTTCCCGACCAATAGAGGATCTATTTCTAGTTAACATATTCAATACTAAAGTCTATACATTTAAAATGTGCTCCCCCTTTTTGATATCTGCTTCCTAGCACTCATACAATACTGTATAACATTGGGAATAGGTGTGTGTGTGTGTGTGTGTGTGTTGGTGGATGGGTGTGAGTGTGCGTGTGTGTTGGTGTGTTTATGTGTGTGTGTGTGTGTGTTTGTGTGTGCATGCGTGTCTCAGACCCTACTTGGGGTCTCAGAGACCCCAGCTAGAGATAAAATGTATGTTAAGCTGTATTGTTATTGAACTCTGGTGCCAAACAGCACTTGGACAATGTAAGCAGAAAGCCAGCATCACTTGAGGGGCATAAGACGTCTTGTAGTAACGTAAAACCAAACGCCTTCGTAACCACAGGTGACTTTGTTGTCTAGATTGTATTCAGCTGCAAATGTCACGTTTGTTCCCCTTTCGTGAGGTTTGCCAGTCTGGGAGCGTGCCTGGGCTCTTGTGTGCAAAGAGGAATGGAAAGACACACACACACACATGAACAGGCACGCTCACACACACACACACACACACACACACACACACACACACAGTACACCATGCATGTTGTGCCCTCTTCTGCAGTGGCTGTGCGTTGCGGTAAGAGGAGAGGAAAGATGGTCGAGGCCTCCTCTTTCCTCTGCATGACACCGTGTTTTTGTTTATCCAGCACTCATCCTCCGTCTCGTTCGCCGGGCGAGAGACGCCGTGGAGTCTCCTCGCCGCGGCGACGGTCGTCAAGCGGTCAAGGAGGAGCACAGGTGTACATCCGTGTAATGTAATACGTAATGTGTGTAATACGCGTATGACGTATTACTGTACGCGTTGGTAACCCTCCCAATAGCTCTGCCGTTGTGCCGCAGAAGCACAAACATGCCGTGATTACCGCTACTGTTTCATTGAAAAACATTTAATGACATCATCGCGACCAAGAAGGGCTGTAGTTCACACCTCTTCATACCTTGGCCTTCTCTCCAAGGGCCTCAAACACACACAGAAACACCCGCACACACGTGTGCAAACGTTTGACACGCGTGCATGCCTTTTGAGAAGACTTTAAACTACCTCCGAACTCACTACACACACTGTTAACACACACACACACACACACACACACACACACACAGCCTCCAACCTGTGTCGACGGCCTCCCTCATGTAGACGGCACAGTACGGGTTCAGGACCTCTTCGTGGTACGCCAGCCCGGCGTCCATCTCAAAGTTAGAGAAGCCGATCCTCAGGAAGGGAGACATGGCCGCAGATTATCCACCAACGGCTGGCGCTCCTCTCGGGTGTCTCAAGAAACAAAAACCCGCTCTCCCAGAATCCTCCACAGGCCCTCTGCTCTCACTGCCACCTCCAGCTGCCACACTGTTCTCTGACCTCAGCGAGCAAGAGAGAGAGAGAGAGAGAGAGAGAGAGAGAGAGCGTTTGCAGCGCCTCCGCCAGTCAACGCCCCCACAAAAACCGTCCTCCTCCTTCTCTTCCTCCTCCAGCACAGGCTCTGGAGAGCGCACGGCGCACGACAGCAGCCTCTCACACCGCAGAAGAGATGCACCGACAAGGGGAGGGAGGGGGGATGGAGAGAGAGCGAGAGAGAGAGAGAGAGCCTAGGGGGTGAGAGGAAGTGTTGGGGAGGGCCCAGAGAGCCAGCAGTTCCGCCCCTCGACACTTCAAACACCCGGCAAGATATGGGCTGTCAGTCACCCTGTGGAGGAAACAGCAGAAAGAGAGAGGGAAAAAAAGCAACAGACAAAGAGAGAGAGAGAGAGAGAGAGGGAGAGAGAGAGGGAGAGAGAGAGAGAGAATTTGTGACCTCAAGGGTTTACTCAAATTCAAGGAATGGAAACCATACTATTGTTTTTAGCTTTTAAAACGCCCTCACAGAGAAACTAGCATAGTACAGCTAACATAAGTTCCGTAACACTCTTGGCCAACTAACATAAACACTTTGGAGTATGTGTCCATATAGTACCTGTAAATACACACTTGCAAACACTAGCTGACACACACACACACACACACACACACACACAACATGTTACCGTAAAAAAGCAGTATCTCTACAGTCAAATTAAACACGGAATCAGCACCGCGAACCAGGCAAACTGCCACAACACCGGCCACGGGCTGGAGCAGCAGCGACTACAGTCGACAGTCAATGGCGGAGGTTTGTGGCGAGCTCATGCATTCACGGGTCGGGGCCCCGCCTAAAACGTTGGTTGTTCGGTCGGTCGGCGTGACATTTGAATCCCACCAGAGGTCTACTGTGCTTTGTAGCAACCCGCCTGCCTGTTCAGATACCCTGCATACAGGGTGGGTCGGGGGACTATTAATAGAGCTGAAACCCTAAACGTGCTGATCAGGACTTGGAGGGTGGGGGGAAGACAGCAGTCAAGGAGGAACCCAAGAATAAGTGTCACTGGCCTCCCTACCCCCATCCACTAACAGACGCTCTCTACCAAGGTTCTGCATGCTCTATCTCAGAGGTCTTCCACGTTTTTTGGGCAGAAGACCCCCTTGGCTGATAGAGACAAAGATAGGGTCCCCTTATCACATATGTTATGGTAGAGAATATTTAGTTGCCGGGCCAACAATAATGTGCAGGGTGGCTTATGGTATAGTGCCATGTAAAAAAAGTAAGCCACTAACTAAGCCATTAAAATAATGATTGACAGTTAATGTTGTATAGCACAGGTTGTATTTACGTTAATGTATATTTTCTGACATTTTAAGTTTTGGAAGTTTGGGATCAAATCATTTGGAGGACCCTCTTGCAGTGCAACTAGGAGTCCCGCACCCCCCGTTGAAGACCTCTGCTATATCTACTTCTGTCTTCTATCGCTGTTTAAAATTAATTCCCCTCTCTTTTCCCCATCTTAGATCAGCACTTTAAGATCTGTAGAATTGTATTATATAACAATCGATGTAGGCCTACTGTATATTGTAAAATGTATAGCCAAGTTAGACCAAATGATGTGCTACTGTTGTTATCCTAACAGAATGTTGGTTGCTTCCGGCAACATGAACTGCTCAAATACTGACAGATGTACTGATTAGTCGCTTTAGATAAAAGCGTCTGATAAAAGCTGTGAATGTATAAAAAAAGCCATAATGCCTATATGGCTCTGGACATATGGCTCTGGACACTGCACCTGTGAAATATGTAAAAGGTACAGATCGATGCAGCTCAAAACAAACGCACCCAGTCAAAGCAATTGGAGCTAAAAGTCCCTTGAGTCCCCTGCAACAGTCCCCTGAGCATCTGTCCTTCAAGGTTTCCCTAAAAAATATATATATCTGAGCATTTTTATTGTATTCCATTTATTTCACGCTTGTTTCGTGTTTTCATCTGAAGATAGTGTTTGTATAAATCATACAGTCGGAATTCTTTCCTGCTACATAATCACAGATAAACTCACACACACACATACACGCACAAACACACACACACACACACGCACACAGGTCCCTATAAACAGGGGACTACCTTTTATAATGGCCACGTCGTTTACCATATACAGACTGACAAGTGTTCCCCCCCCCCCGTTCAACAGACCAGCTAAACTGTAGTTACAGCTTCCTCTGTCTGTCTGAAACCACATTTCCTGCAACAGAGCTACAACCCTTACAAAGGTTTACCCAGAGGGCCCCTACAGTATACTGCAGTATAAGTTCTGCTGCAGCATTAATATGAGAGATTGAAGGAGCCTGTTGTGACATATACACGGTATATTTAACAGCTGTGAGACAGCATAAAACAGACAAATATAACTTTCACTCAACTCCGACAAGGAAATAGTTCATAGTTTCAAGATTACATGATTATATAGTAAATAAATCCTATTCTGAGAGCCGTAACAAACCATCAGTTGTTGCAGCATATTCTATACATGAAAGGAAAAAGCACATTACAGATAATTTATTAATAAGACACTTCATACTTACGTAAATGTATAGGCATATAACACACGTTTATTCAGTAACTCTCAGCGACCAGTAGCAATAACAACATATATGCAAGATGAATTAACAAGGTACATAAGATGAATTAACATCTCATATATAAAAAGGAGTATTGCATAGCAATACCTTTAACCCTTAACAGCTATGGGGGGGGGGGGGGTTCTTAAGGCTGATATCAGGCTTTGAGTGGTCTATATCTCCTCTTCCTCAATGGCAAGGGAACAAACACATGTGACCTTGCTTATTTTTGTTGTGAATGATGTGCCCTTTACGTTGGTTAACGTCACACGGCACACATTAGGCTGAAAACATTCCGTTTCATCCAGCACGTGTATGTGTATGTGTGTGTGTGTGTGTGCACCTGAATAGCATCAGGATGGCAAGCGGAAGAAGATTCACCTTTAACAATCAAGGGACCCCCTTCCCCCTCCCCTCCACACACACGCACACATGCACACACACACACACACACACACACAAAGCAAAGAGAAGGTCAGATACAATGCCCCGGGTGTAAAATGTCAGAGATCTTCTGAGGTTGACCTTTCTCAGGTTGGTGTTTCATCATTCAGCCTCATATATTGACCACTTGTGCCATAACAGGTGAGGGGTGTCTGTGTGTGTGTGTGTGTGTGTGCCAGGGAGAGGGAGAGGGAGAGAGAGAGAGAGAGAGAGAGAGAGAGAGAGAGGGATACAATGCTATATTAAATTGCTGTTACTACTCTCTTAATTGCTTCTACTACAACACACAATGTGTGTGTGTGTGCGAGTGTGTGTGTGTGTGTGTGTGTGTGTGTGTGTGTGTCAGGCAGTTAGACACCCGAGTCAGATCGCCCAAACACACAGGGGCGGTATAGGCACAGTAGTCTACATCAGTGTTTCCCAACCCTGGTCTGGGAACACAGCCCTGCATGTTTGAGATGTCTCCCTGCTCCAACACACCTGATTCAAATGAATGGGTTCGTTATCAGGACTCTAAGGAGTCATTCATGTGAATCAGCTGTGTTGGAGCAGGGAGCCATCTAAAACATGCAGGGCAGTGTTCCCCGAGGACCAGGGTTGGGAAACACTGGTCTACATGTCCATTGACAGTGATTGTAAAGTGCCACTGGCCGTGGTGAAACTAATCTCATGTTTCTATATTCAATATTTAGGCCTACCTAAAATAATATTCCTCCTGCTCTATTCCGGCGTTTAACGAAATAATGCTGAAACGGACAAGTTATTTATAGAAAGTTTATTTGTATGCTGCCTTGGGTAATTTACTTGCGTTATGATGACCTACTAAAAGACAATTAATCTGCCTTTGAACTGGCAGCAGTTCTAAGAAAATATCTAAGATTATATTTTCTTATAACTGCTGCCAGTTCAAATATTCCCTTAAATGGTTTGCTTTAATCGCGCGGTTTTAAAACCCTGTATCCGAACTATCCGGAGTAGCTACTATACCGTTCACGCTACATCAAAATTAACTCAAAAGTCAAAAACATGTAAAGCGATAGACTATAGGATCAATATATATATATATATATATATATATATTTGTTTTAAACAGAGTATTTTACTAACCAACCGAAAGAGCTGGAGTTCAAGTCCACAGAAGCTGTTCCCCATTTGACGGGCAAAGCGCTCCCCCCCCACCCGGCTTTCTGGGGTTCCTATAAATTGCTCGTCATAGCCGCTGCAGCCTATAGGCTGCTGTGAAAGCGCAGCATGTGTTTCATAGCGCAGGCACCACGTACGAGACTGATGTTAATTAAGTTAAGCGTATATTCTATAGCCTGTACACTCGAAATCGAGGCCAATGCGTCTGAGGATGTAAAAAGCGATTTGTAAAGGATTTGAGACATGGTGTAAACTACACGTAGCCGATATAGTAGGCCTATACAACGAACAAATCAAAATGGTTAGGCTATATGAATAGCATCAACTGGAGAATCTAGACGTGTACTGCGGGCTACCATCTAGGTGGAGGCAATTTAATACTTTGACAGGAGGGGTTATTTCGCACATGTAGAGGCCTAAACCTATGCGATATATGAGAAATATCAGATATAAAATCCACATCAAACAGGGTGTATTAAGTAACAATCGATGTATCGGCAAAGTCTAAACACCAGCTGTCTATATTGTTTATCATCAGCAATAGAAAGTACATAGTCAGTGTCATTCAGTATAGCCAATATAAGATGGCATTTAAAGGGTGAAAACGTTTCTTTTAACGCATAAAAACTATTGGTCTATTCTTCATAACAGTTTCGTTTTCGTGAACATTGTTGTTTCTGTATCCTACACCAGCTACGTCAGTTAGAATGATACTGTGCATTTAGCTGCGTTTTTCTTACAAGGGCAAGTGGGACATATCCCTACCATGAATAACTGCAAATCATACAGTAATAACTGTATATAAATTATGTATATTATATTGTTAAATTATAATAAATATATCATCTTAAATATTATCTCTTAATATGACACCTTCGACTTTCAGAAATTACATAACATTTATGTTAAAATAACTATTTCAGTTAATGTTCTGCTGCTGGTCTGCATCGGTCTGTATTTACCCCACATCTTTCCACACCTACGGTGACGTAATCAGAGGGGATTTTTCCTGAAAAGCGCTTCTGTGAAAATAAAGTGTGTCAGATTGTTCAAAGTATGCCACACGAATTCAGTGTACGACTCTATAAGAGTACATGAAACACCAGTTTCGGGTGTATTAGGTCCAAGAGTTTGGTGTTTAGTGAACACTGCCAAAAGTGTAAGACTATTTACTCCAACATAGAGTTGAACCGTAACACTTCAGAGAGAAAATGTACTCTATAACTGGTATTTCTATACACCAATTCAATGCTTTAAAAATATTGCAGTGTAATCCTGAGACACCAAATGTGTTAAAAATATACTCCAAGACAGTGCTTAAGCACTTTGTGGATTTTATGAACAACATTTAGAGTTAAAATGTATTCTAAAAAGTGTTGTAACACCAGTGTAGTGTGATTTTTTGACACGGAGTAAAATATTTAGTGCTTTTGTATGACAGTGGAGTTTATGTGCACCTTAATATTGTAAATAAACTCTTGCTATTGTAGAGCTTTCCCTTGCAGTGTAAACCTATTCTAACAATGCACTACATATTTACCTATTCTTCCCTGGTACACAAACATGTATGCATAATTACAATTTTAGGAATGACCGGTCTATAAATTATATATAAATATAAAACTTTATTTTCTCACATTATAGATTCATTAGAGTGCATTGACCTCGAGGTTAATATCCAAGTTGCCAAATGTACATTCTAAAAAGTAGAAAATATGTTCTGCAATAGAACTGTCCAAAATACAATTAATATTTGTCACCATCCTGATTAATGACCAAGTAAATTACATTGTGTACAAATTAACGCGTACAGGTAAATTAAATGATATGGCATTCTCTGTAAACATTTGATCTTCCACATTGTACCACATGTTGTTTGCGGTATTAAAAATGGCAGACCCAAATCCAAATGAGCATTTCACCAGTTTTCTTAAAATAAAAAAGTAAGTTGCGCAAAGCAAACACAATCTAAATAAACCGTGGTTTTCATCTCAGGATGATTAAAAACCACAAAAAAAAAAAAAAACTTTAAAAAAGAGAAGATAACGCATGCCGACCACATGTGTGGTAGAGTCAGTCTCAGGCGGTATTGAAGAGAGCCAGGTTACTCCTTTGGTTTCAAACGCTTGTATTTATTTACACCATAGACATTCTAACAATTATAATAAAACCTATACATAACCTCCTTCCAGGAATATAACAATGCCTCTGGATACAGCTTTCACAGCCAGGCCCCAATTATGTTATGTTCTCTCTCAGGCCTCCCAAAGTTCTGGCTTATATATGACATAGCCTCTCATATCAATTGGTTGAAACCACAGTACCCTTCTGAAAGACCAACATTAAATTACCCAAGCACACATATTCACATAACCATCTTACATACTTATTCATCACATAATATTACAGCATTATGTCATCTAAACAATGATTACACCAGAATATGTCCCATAAATAATACTATCCTTACCTATAATACTCCAACGCAACATACCTACTTCCCCCACTAATGGACCATTCCATAGAGGCAACACCTGTTAGTAAATGACCCCTTATGGATAGCTCCAGCCCTTCTCCTGACATCCTACCTAAGTGACAAAAATATATTAGCACCATCCAAATACTACCTACATGACACTCAAAACCCCACTTTCTCACAACATGGACAAGGTTCTCAACGTGACTACATGTTTAGAAACATACTGTCAAACATACTGTACAATCTGTCAAAACCATAAGTTTGTAGAGCAAATGGCTTTAAACATTTCTCATACACCAAATAAAAGCAATGAAGATGTTCTGCAAAATAAAGTGTCTTGAATTCCTCCATTACAAGAAAATACTCTCCATTAAATGCAAAAATTGACTAAATCATGGAAAATCCTTCTTTCATGTTTGACCACACCAAAAGGCACAGGTGATATTCAAGTCCAAAACAAGTGGGCCAAGAAGCCACCTCAACTTAACAGCCCACGTCAACCTGCAGTACTGACATTTGTTGATCAGATAATTCCACTGAGGGGATAGACGGGCTCATTTTCAATACATTCTAGAGTTTAGCACAAATTGAACATGGTCACAAAAGTGGGCTTGGAAACAAAGCATCTAAACATTTGTTTAAAAAAACAAATTAAATTAAAATAAAAAAATAACATACCGTATTGCAAGGGCACTTAGTTGAGGAGCGCTAGGTCCATAACTCTTGGAGTTTTGTGAGAAAGATCAATGTTGTAGATTGTGGTCTGCACAAATGTGTACATACCATTTAAGGGCGTGTAATAGGAGACTTGGCCTTGCATTAAAGAAGCTCACCATCCAATACAATGTAGTAGTCATGGATACTGTTTCTTGCTGTCCCAACTGCCAGGATGTAGGGCTTCCTGCGCTGTTCAGGACCACAGTGCTCCTGAAGGCTGCATCATGACTGGAAGATAAATGTGAAATTTAACATGGCCCACAGATACTGTAAATGACTAAGTTAAAGCGGTTTACGAGAGATTTTATTTTGATAGCTAATATTGAGAGCACGTTTCCTTTTCAACTTTAACCCGTGGGTGAGCGCTCTTGTTTCAGTACGTAAGAAGCTAGCGAAAGAGTAAAG
>JAODOY010084404.1:0-14340 GCA_025399855.1 Forbesichthys papilliferus
AACTCATTTATACTCATTGGCATTCAACTAGGTCTTGAGACACATGTGCTTGTTTGCTTTTATGTTTTAATTGTTGTCGTATGTTGTATTCTATTGCATTTTCTTGCCTTGCTCTGTACAGCACTTTGGTCACCATTGGTGGTTTTTAAATGTGCTATATAAATAAATATACTTGACTTGACTTGCATGTTGTTGTCGTCTATATGTGCATAAAAATAAAACTGCTTTTTTGGGAGAACATGCCAACTCCACACAGAAAAGCTGGGGACGACTGGGTTTCAAACCTGGGACCTTCTTGCTGTGAGGTCACAGTGCTATCCACTGGGCAAACGTGTTTCCCAGCCTTTGGGCTTTGTTTGAATAAACCTTGTTAATTTTCGTCAACATGTCTCGCATTTGGGTCCTCACCTCGTGCAATCGTGACAATTCAGTGGGTGGGGAAATACTCCTTGTTTGAAGACTGGGTGCACCAGTAATCCGTTCAAACAGGCAGACCTTGTGATCAACAGTCAGTTGTCACTCCTTTGGATGTATGGATGTATGGGTGTATATATATATATATATATATATATATATATATACACCGAACGTCCTTCCAGTCAACTAAATCCTCAAAACTCTATAAATTACATTTGTTCCTCTGTCACTTGACTCCCCTGTCCTACCCCAACAAGCTTGGTATTATTGTTTTATTTTGTTAATTTTGTATGTATTTCCCAAATCTTTTAATTAGTTTATTTGTATATATTTTGTATACATTTTAAGTTTAAATGTGTCTTGTTTCTAGAATGTATATTCATGCCTTGGTCAAATGTTTATTACTATAGTATATGTCTTAGGTCAATACAGAGATATAAAACATTTGGTTATTTGCAATATTAGATGACCTTGAGTGTATTGAAAGGCATCCTAAATGTTATGTATTATTATTATTATTATTATTATTAGTAGTAGTAGTAGTAGTAGTATTATTAGTATTATTAATAATAATACAAAACAACAGTATTAATAATAATAATAACTGTTATTTGTATAGCATTCAATCAAGAATTGCAGACAAGTATTTTGCAGTGTTCTGTGAAGTGTGCTTCCTAGAAGAAAATACAGAAATAAATATAATAGAAAATTAATAGAAAATTGTTGAAAGAATAAAATAAAAATAAGAAATACATGTAGCCTATTTATTAATATGTTTTTATATCCATCCAGAAATCATTTATAGACATTAAGCATTTACACCCCAAACACACACACACACACACACACACACACACACTGTGCTTTGTCTTCAGTGAGCCTCCTAGTTTATGATGCTGATATCTGCTTCAAAGGTCAACACTCAATAGGCTACAAGCACGGACACAGACTGTGTTAGCCAAAACACATGAAGCTGGTTGCTGGTAGCTTTCACCTGAACACCTCACCACCGGGATACCATGGTGAACTGTAGCAGCGAGCCACCATACGCTGAGGACTTTGTGAGAGGTGAGCTGTTCATCCAGCGGTAGGCTTGGCCATCTCATTGCCTCTTCAGTATATCTCAAGGTTCATGTACCAAGGCTCTCTTTACATCACAATGCAGAATGTATTATTTTGTGGAATTTGTACGTTTTGTTTACGTTGACTCTTATTTACTGTATAGGCCTATACTTACAGGGTATAGATCAGACAATATAATTTTCACAATTAACTCACTACAAAATATAAGCAAAATAGGTTTATATAATTGTGTAACAAATAGTGTGATACGTACTGTCCAAGTCCTTTTTCGTGTGTGTTGTGTATAACTAAAGATGTGTGTTTATGTGTATTGTTCACAGGAATGGGTCCTGTGGTAATGACATTCATTGTCCTTCTTTCTCTCTTGACCCTGGCAACCTGCGGCATCTTTGTGGAGCTCTGGGTGTATCTGACCAAACATGTTAACAGTTCCCAGGTGAAAGGTTACTGTCTACTAGTGCTGGGCCTGTTACCTGTAAGTTCCAGTCAAACCGTCCACGTGTATCGCTGAGCCTGACCACTAAGGACAGTCATTCAGTTCTGATAGACTCCATCAGAACTGGTTGTCAGATCACTGACTCTGCAGAGCTACTGATTAATAAATAATAGCACATGATGTACTTCATATAGTCATTGGTACAGGACAAAGGTTTTATTATGTTCCTGAGCATACTCTAGGTTTGCATTCTATCAAATGAGTAGGGTACATGCTGTTCTACTTGGCGGGTTGCGCTTCAAAGTGTCACAATCAGTGTTTGCTTCCCACAGGCTATCAGCATTGTTGCACAGCTGGGCATAACTGTTCCTCGAACCGCCATGCTGGCAGAGCTCATATCCTCAGTGTGAGTGTAACGGTCTGTCTGGATGTCTGTGTCTGTGTGTCAGTGTTTCCCTTGTGTTTACAGCAGAGGCATGTTGAAGAGAGAGTTGTGTTATCTTATCTGGTTATTATTAACTATTATTTTATTAATTATTATGTATTCCAGGAAGTGCTTGGTGGGAAATAAATACAGATACTAAAAACAGATTTAGCTATCTTACCATTCTCTGTGCGTATTGAAAAAATGATCTGATACTTCTACACATGCTGCTAAAATAGTAACAGAGGCAAAGTGGTGAACACTGATCAGAACAACAAAGCCGGAGCACTACGCTTTGCTTCACAATGCATTTCGACGTGTGAGGCGCCGCGGCGGAGGACAGCAGAGCGATAATGTTTAAAATTGAGCTCGAAGTTAGCAAGAGTGACTGACCCTGCTTTTAATCTTTAGTATCTTACTTGTATGCAGAGTTGGGGAACGAATGAAATGCACGTTGCTATATTGGCCCCTCATGTACCCCTCTATAAACTTGAAGTTGTTTATATTTTTAAAGATGATTACTTGTAAAATATATGGAAATGGAAGATTAACTAATACAACAACAAACATTTTAGGATTTTAAGATATGTCTGATAAACCCCACAAATCATCTTGAGAAATTGTTATTTAACTGTTGCATTTACCCTGGTAGACAGCCGGTCCACCAGGGGTAGGCCTACAATGTATCTGTAGTGTTGTTACATTATAGTAGAGCATAACCAAAATATCAGCTGATATTGTCAAATATTCTTTCATTTTAGGATATATTCTGTTTTTATTCATGCTACATTAAAGCTGTTGTATTCTCATGTACAGTAAAGTATGTGAGATCATGCATATTTTATACTGTCATTCCATCTTTGAGTCGCACAATGGATTTGATCATCATAATGTTGTGAGCAGCCTCAGATAAACATCTCTATAGACCAGAGGTCTTCAACCCTGGTCCTGGGGACCCACTGTCCTGCAAGATGTCTCCCTTCTCCAACACACCTGACTCACATGAATGCATCGTTACCAGGCTTCTGCAAAGCTGGATGCCGACCCATTCATTAGAATCAGGTGTGCTGGAGCAGGGAGACATCTAAAACATGCAGGGCAGTGGTCCCTGGGGGTTGAAGACCTCTAGAATTCAGCTGTGTTGTGTCCACAGTTCCACTGGAATGGGGCTCTTTGCTTTCCTCCGCCTGACAGTGGTCTACCTGGGCGGAACAGTGCAAATGCTGGAGCAAATGCAGAGAGTGGACGCAATTCTGAGAGTGACTCCTTTATGTTGCTGTGTTTGTCTACCCAAAATAAGGATTAGCCGGTCAGTTAAGTGTAAACTGTGGCATGTACTGTATTGAATCATAGTTTAAGCACATAGACCTTGATTGCATTTAGACATTTACTTAGTTTAATTTAAGATTTTGCTTTCCAGGGAAAGCCATTTTAAAAGGAAAATGTCAAATAATGAATTTCACGTTTACAGCGTTTATATTATCGTAATCGGCATTATTGGACGATTTCCTTAGTGGGGCAGAATTGTGGAGCATAAGGCTGCCATATTCCAGGTGTTGCAAGTGGTGCCATGGCTTACGCAAACAAATTGGATTTTACAGGCGAATCTACAACGTTTTTCGCATTTGTGTCTCTCAGGCCGTGTTTCTCCTTCCCATAATGCACTTCATTGTAGCTGTTGTAATGGCAGATGGGAAAAACTTGAAAGACAAGGTAGTACATTAGCTTCCTCGCTGCTTAATATTCTCTTTCTAATAGCACCAATGATGCTCTTTATTCATTTGTTGTTGTTTTTTTTGGCAGATGGGCATCCACAATCCTGTGATGTACATTAGGATAATGATGGTCATTTCTACTATACTGTCAGTCTATGTCTTCAACATCCTGGTGCGAACTGGCCTTCAAATAGCGGATCAGCCATACCACCTCTTGCCTAAATACATCATTGTTATGGCCATGGTGCTGATCAACAACATACAGCCTCAGCTCATTTACGTTCTGACAAAGCACAATGTCATTCCCTGTACAGATGCTTTCAACTGGACTGGCAGAGGTTCAGGTAAAATGTAGTCCACAAAACATAGTTATTCACATAGTTTGTTTATTTATTTATTTTTTAAGCAGACTGTTGTATAACTAAGTGTAGCTGCACCCCAGCTCTGAGCCTGACTCCTCCTTTAAAGTGTACCTGCACCCCAGCTCTGAGCCTGACTCCACCCACTACACAACTTTGAAAAATGCATCAAGGAGCTGAGTGACGGGAGGGGAGGGGATTAGATGGGGACCCCCATTAACATTAACGTTAACGTTAACGCTGAAAACCAGCCAGTTCCTGGGGGCTGATTTTTAACGGATATTAAGTATAGATCTGTTTTCAGCTCATAAAATGCAGATTTCTATTTCAATATTAATACCAGCGTTGATGTGTCTTATCACAGATCAACACATTTTAGGGTGCAGTTAGACTTTAACTGCGTTTATCAGAATCCTGTCCTTACCGATCTCTCTCTCTCCCTCTCTCTCCCTCTCTCTCCCGCAGTGTTCAACCACATGGGGACAGTGGCTGAAGCCTTTATTTTAATGCTATTAGCCAGAAGGTTCTACCGAAAGCCCTACCCACAAGTGGAGATGTTAACACTGCCCTCTACCCACACACTGCCCTTCAGCCAATGACCAGTCCTCATACATGCAGAGAAAGGTCACAGTTCATTATCATAATCAAGATGATGTTTTTTGTCTATAGTGTTTTTGATACAACTGTCATATTGTACTATTCAGCAACAATCAGGCCCATTGTTAATTATAGAATATTCTGTCAATTGAACCTCTTGTCGATATTTTAATGGTTCTGTATGATAATGTGCTTGCCATTTATCTCCTCTGTATAATAAGCTGAGCGCTCACAGACACACCGTCACTGGAACTTCCCTGCTCCTCTATTGATTTTCGGCCTTGTGAACATTTACGTGACTTGCGAGAGACATACAAGCCGTTTCAAACAATGATTTCTCTCCATGCATTAAAGGTCAGGAGACAGGCAGGATGTGAGCCAGGCAGATAAGTCATTCAGATGGAGAAATGGTAAAGATGGACGGATCCTCTTAGCCTAAATAATTAGCTTCTTTAATATTCTAAAAATATATTTAATATTTTAATGTTATTTTTTCTCTAACATTAACATTTTTCTTGCTTTAACACTTTTCATAATTTTACCAAGCACTTTCACACTTTGTAGTCAACCTTGAGACTCGCATGGCATCAATTACTTTGACTTGATATGATTGCATATACCCTTCAATCCTGAAGGTACTATCTAAATATTTGTTTAAGTTTGAGTTTTTCCTCACAACATTTGCTTTCACCAGTGAGTTTGCCTGATCCGTATCCCCAGAACCTGTTGGGGACGATTATGATAATAATAGTAATAATAGTAATAATTATTTAGTCTATTGTGCATTATGCCTCAAGTCTCATTTGTTGAATCGTGAGGAATATTTCTGTATCTGTGTTTAGATTTTTTTTTTAAGTGTTTTATTTTTCAATAAGATACCTTGTTTATGAGGACAGAATATAAGTTGCAACAGTATGCTATGGACAAGGTGTATAATAAAAAAAAATATTTCTATTGATTTATATAATCCTCAAATATATTTTTGGGTTTGAAGTTTAACCTCTCTTTATGATGCTAAGACAACATTTAATTTAATTGAATATCTACTAGAGACTATTTATATATACAGAGGAGATGTACACACTCACAGAAAGGCATTTCTGGGGACATGCCTGGCTTACTTTATAGTATGGTCAGCCGCAGAGCTCAGATTGAAGCAGGGGGAGGGGTCGGGGAAGGGGGTCCGGACACATCGGGTATTGGATGGACCTTGCGGGAAACAGGGCTGGCTGCAGGCATAAATACATCTCCCTTGTGGAAAGGGGATCCACTGGCTTGTGTGTCCACAGCATAGATCTATATACCGAGGCAGATACATATCATGGTCTGTCTGCAGGTTAATGGTCATACCCTGGTATCTGGAACGGAACATATTGCACATGGTCTGTGTTCTAAAATACAGTATGAAGTTTGTGTCTGTGTGTGTGTGTGTGTGTGTGTGTGTGTGTGTGTGTGTGTCAGATGTGTGTGTCAGATATGTGTATTAGACTGTGCTTATGTAAATTATATGTAATTATCTTTGTTTATGTTTGTATGGGCGATTAAAAGTGAGCCGATTAGCTGAACCACTTGTAGATTATTTTATGCTTTTTAATAGTGTGTTATTTATGGATGATAGAAGGGTAATTTAGTGATCTGGGTGTTTGATTCCCAGTTGGAAGAGTTTGATGTCCTGGAGTTGGCCTACTTTGGCCTACTTTGGCCTACTTTGAGTAAAAATGCCTAGCCCTTCTCCAACACAATGTCTGAGTAAACTGTACTCATTGAAATGGAACTTTTCCACTGCATCCTGCTCTAACTATTTAATCCCTTCGGCAAACATTGCTGCTAAGTGACAGAAGTCAAAAGGCAAATTAAGTTTATTTGTATATCACTTTTCTCAGACAGAGGTCACACAGTGCTTTAGTTTACAGCATCAATAATGCAATCACAATTGGAACAGAAGAATGCAATATACAATGACATAATCCATAAAGTAGAATATACATAAAATGCAGAAAACATAAAAAATGTACAATACACAATAAAAATGCTCCACAAAAAAACACTCGAAAGCATAAATCTGTAGATTAAGAACAATCAATATCCTGTTTAAATGTGTTTAGAGGTGTAGGGCAGGGTTCCCCGGTTATGGGTGTGTCCTCAGAGAATATACGTGCCTGTGCGTGCGTGTCAAACTCTGACACAGGCGGAAGACAGAAACAGTGCCCCTGTAAATTGATAATGCGGTTTAGTTTTTCAGGAACATGTTTTTATTGTGCTTTACGTTTGCTAATGGGTCGTTGCAGGCCACACATTTTGCTGTTGCGGTCCGGACCTTGCCTACCGGACGCTTTTTGGGGACCACTGGTGTAGGGTAACTGGGATGTGTAGGGTGTACCCCTGTGGCTGGATGCTCATATACTGTATGTTTAGCTGTTATCACTGGCAATGGTGTTGTGTGTATTATATGTATGATATGTATGCTGTCTGGGAACTGGGAACTGAATTGCCCATTGTGGGAGAAATAAAGATTTCTGAATCTGGATCTGGTACCAGCTTGGCTAGACTCTCTTCAAAGGTATGGTCAGTCATTCGTACTAACGGCGAGCTCAAATCCAAACAGTATTGCTCTGCAGTCCTTCTTGGCGGCAGATCACACGTCAAAATGCATTGTGAAGCAAAGCGTATAGTGCTACGGTTTCGTTGATACGAGCAGTGTTCACCACTTTATGTTACTATTTACGGAGCCAGGACAGCGTAGCAGTATCATATTATTTTTTCAATACGCACAGAGAATGGTAAAATAGAGAAATACGAGGAGATATTTGTTGAATTTGACAAAAAGTGAATTAGCTTACACTAAGCTTGCAATAGCTGACTACACCTTTAAGTCTCTTTAGGTTAAAGCTTCAGCTAAATTACCTATATAAATGACATAACACATCTAAACATGTTATGTGTGAACAGTAGATAATTATTTCAATGGAAAAAGCGGAGTGTTTCTTCACTATTAACATGCTATCTAATATCAGATGCCCATGTGTATAGTAGCCTGTTCTGGTACAAAGGCTCTCTGCAGCTTGCTCTTCTGATACAGATCAATGAAGACCGGTGGAGCCGGAGACTACCGCTGATTCAATTTACCATCTCTGTAATTCAGTGCCTGCGTACACACATGCACGCACACACACACGCACGCACACATACACTTACACACACACACACGCACGCACACACGCACACACACACCCACCCACACACACACACACACACACACACACACACACACGTGTCACTTGCACAAGTCACCGTCATCATCCATGTTTGGAGAACAGGCAAGAACAAATGTCTGACAAAAAAGTTAAAACTCAAAGGTGAAAATCTTGACAAAGGCAGCCTGTCAATCAAACTATACCAGGACCCATGCTGTACCTTATTCCTTAAACACACCTGTCTGTGTATGAAGGCTAATCTGCTTTTGTATTCCCTTGCTTATACCTCTCCTTATACTGTATATAACAGACCTGTGCAAAAGGCATCACAGCATAAATGGAAATACGTGTTCATGTTGAAAGTAACGGGACCAACCGCTACGTTTCCCATTCATTATGGGAGGCATCAATTATTCACGAGGCCTACTGTTCGTCCGGCCTTGTGCCAGATCGATGCCTCTGTAATATTGGCCAAATATGAGCTCTCTGGCATCTTCCCTGCTGCTGTGATGGACGGGAGCAGGTTAATGGCTCGACTGGGTTTCACCAGCGGCTGCAGGTAATGCACTGTGCTTCCTGTGCAGCAAAGGGATCTGCTGCACTGCTTTACTTCAGTCGAATTATCTTTTATTGCTGAGAGTATAACCTGAGAAATTACCAATAACGTCAAACTTATAAGTATAAAAAAAGGGCTCTTTCTAGAATATATTGGAATATAAAAATTTTTTTAAAAAAAAACGTAGTATTAGTTCTTTAGCAGGCTTAAATATAAGGTCTTTTTTTCCAAAGTGGGTTTTTTTTCTTCATGAAATGCTCAAAATGAAAGTGAAATAAGTCCAACTGTCCAAAAGATGTGCCCATTAGCCTCTTGGGACTGTGGGCGTGTCCAATCCCCACTTGAGTGACATCTCTCTGGCTCTCCATGTCCAATAATATATTAAATTGCACGTTCTTTGGGTAAGGCATCCACACACCGTCTTTCTGTTCGGGCCTTTGGAGTATACAGTATGCAGCTTTGCACCATAAACTAAAGTGAGTTCCAACAGTTATCAAACAAAAATCAGGCAGTATGCATTGTCCTTTACTTCTAAAGACCTTCTTGCATGTGCAAACCTGCCTGCATGCGTGCGTGCGTATGTTTGTGTGTGTGTTTAAAAACACACACTAGACATGCGGAAATGTATTGACCTGATTCCAGTGACAGGTTATTTGTGAGTGTGTGTGGGTGTGTGTGTGTGTGTTATTCCATTATTCAAAATCAATGTTTAAGTACAAGCCAAGCTTTGGTTAAGTGGAGAGAATGTTAGACCAGATTGTTCAGTGAGTTGCATCTTATACACAATTGATTTTGTAACGGGAATTACATTTTAAACTTGAATATGTGTAGAGGTTAATGCAGATGTGTCTGATTAAAACAAACAGGCTATTATTTTGCTAAATATTAAACATTTATGACTTGATTATCAAAACTACAATTTAATAATCCTCTTTGAATCATTTTCTTAAACACCATAATGTGAATTTCAGTTTGAGTCAAGGGATTTGTGTCACTGCAGTTCATTTATTTGACCTCATCATTGCAAAGGCTTGGGTACAAATACCAAAACATTAAAAAAAAAACATTAAATGTCCATGTACGCATTTAGAATAGTTGATAAGATCACATTATTCTTCGGTATTGTCCTTATGGGCTGTGATAATGATGTTAGGAGCATTAAATGTTCAGTTTAGGAATGCCATTTTATCAAGATAATATTAACAAGATATTAACAAGACCTTCATTGATGACCATCCTCTGAGAAACACAAACAAACAACGAAACACACTTTTCATAAACAGTACGTAGCAAGTAGTAGTAAAGTAGATCTACTGTAGGCTATGCCATCTCTGTTGAAGAAAAGAAACACAACTAGAACAAACCAGGCTACTGTATATGCAATCTTTTTTATTTTATTTAAGATATACAATCCAGTTAATTACTGCACTATAATTTGATTCGTATTTGCAGATTTTTTTACAAAAAAATGTAATGTTGCTTGAGTTGTAGCTATAAAAAACAATTATTCTCACTTCTCACTTTTTACGGATAAATAATTTGAGATTTAAACTTTTCTAGTTTGTTGAGAAATCAAATGTAGAGTATTGATTCTGTCCTTTCAACACATGCAGGAAGATGTAAGTGTTCAGTTGCTTGACTGGATACAGTCCAAATGACCGGAAAGCTCATAGATTATCCAATCAATGAAGTGGAGCTCTTAGTTGCTTAGGCAACATGAGTGAATTGATGATTAATCAGACACCCGTGAGTAGCTAATAGGCCATTTGTAAATCTCAGGAATATATTTGATCCCATTTGTATTTAGAGTTGAAGGCACTTTTAAGTAGGTTACTCATTAACTGCATTATAGCACCCCCAAAACCACATGTATAATGATGTCACCCTATGGGGGGGGGTAAAATGCCAGCCACTGCAGGTGAAGGAAGGTGCTTTGTGAATTAAATAAACTCAAGCCTTTGCAATGCTGGCTTCATTCACAAGAACACATGAATGAGTGTCCCTTTACTGTGAAAGTCCCAGATTCTATGATTAAATAGACAAAATATATATGGATAGACAATCATGGCTATAGCAAGCAGAATACCATTCATTTTGTGAATGAAAATGCTCTCTCTCTGTAAGTGTGAATGAAAGTGCTTCAATGTTGGTTTGAAGATATAGATTTTGTCTTTTTGGAAATTGAAATTGCCAGTGAATGGTAGGAGATGGAGGTCGGGGGCGGGGATGACTCTCCCATTAACCCGAGACCCCCACACCGCCATTCATCCCTGACTATGACGAAAGGAAACAGCTTTTCCCCCAGGGAGCTGGCTTTATATAGGCAGCCAGCGGACTATTAGAGTCGAAAGCGCTGCACGTTCACACACAATAGCACATGTCCATAGCGCACCGATTTTTACGCGCATCCATTGCCTGTTAATAACATGGATGCCCGGCAGTCCTTTTGAAAGCATTTGAAAGGTAAGCAATCGTCTTTGAATGTTTGGTACAATTGATACGATTGATTGACGTGCATAGCCTACATAATATTGTTTGAATTCGATTAGCCTATAAATTCAAGTTGAGATCAGTATATATCACCCTGTGTCTGTACATTTGCCAGACGTATGAAAACAATAAATCATAATTCCCAAAAGCGTTTAACTACCCATCCATTCACAATTGTTTTTTGATATTATTTAATTTTGAATTATGCAGTTTATATCTTCACACTCTGAAATAGATAAGACCTACTTAAAATGCACACACATGGTTGGGGAGGTATACCCTTTGAGATATTGTATACCGTTTAGTGAAGGCATGTTCTTTATAAAATTGTACCATTTATTGTACAATTGTGTATCTGGCCTCTTAAAGACCGATAGGCCGACCATGTGTATAGAATTGTTCTCTTATCTACTTTTTTGCGTAAAATCTAAGATGTGCCATCGCATTCCCCCGTCTCTAAAGAGCAGCTAAAGGAGACAGACATCCATGTCCGAGACGAAGCCCCGGGGCTCTGACACGCGCCCCAAGAGCGGCCTCCGCAGTTGGAGTGCCGACGGCCACGTGTGGAGGGGCAAGAAGCGTGCACTGAGTGCCCGCGATGACCCGGGTATACTTACCGCGGAGACCGGAGAAGCGGTCGAGGAGCTGGGTGGAGTCCGCTCCACGTCGTGTCCGAGGAGGCGCCGCGAGAGGAAGTGCAGCTGCGGCGCGCTGGGAGACGCCGAGGCCGACCTCCTGCCATGTCGGAGCAAGGCCATGTCCCGGCGCTCACTGCGCCAGAAGTTCCAGGACGCCGTGGGACAATGTTTACCCCTCCGCTCGCAGCACCATCATCACCACCACCATCACCGTCATCATCATCATCGTCAACACGCGCCGGGCTCCTCTCGGCCTTTCTCCGTGCTGCTCTGGTCCAAGCGCAAGATCCACGTGTCGGAGCTGATGCAGGACACGTGCCCCTTCTCGCCGAAGTCGGAACTCGCGCACTGCTGGCACCTGATCAAGAAACACCCGACCCCGCCGCAGCCCGTTACCGTCAAGGGTGGGACTGGGTCAACGACGCCGCCGCAGCCGCCGCCGCCGAGCGCGCCCCAGAGTTCCCCGCCCATTACGCCGATTTCCTGGGAGGACGTCTGTTCACCCGGACCGGCGGGCAGCGGCAGCCTGGATGACTGGGATCCCTCCTGTCCTCACGGCGGTCCGAGGAGCAGCTGCAGCTGCTGTAGCCACACGGACTACATCCTGGTCCCGGACCTGCTGCAAATCAACAACAGTCCGTGCTACTGGGGCGTGCTGAACCGCTTCGAGGCCGAGGAGCTGCTGGAGGGCCACCCGGAGGGCACCTTCCTGCTGCGGGACTCCGCGCAGGACGAGTACCTGTTCTCCGTCAGCTTCCGCCGCTACAGCCGCTCGCTGCATGCGCGCATCGAGCAGAGCGGCAAGCGCTTCAGCTTCGACGGGCGCGACCCGTGCATGTACCGCGACGCAAGCGTCACGGGGCTGCTGAGACACTATAGCGACCCGGCCGCCTGCCTCTTCTTCGAGCCGCTCCTGTCCAGGCCGCTTGCACGGACGTTCCCCTTCTCACTGCAGCACCTGTGCAGGGCGGCGGTCTGCAGCCTCACCACCTACCCGGGCATCGACGGCCTCCCGCTGCCCGCACAGCTCAGAGACTACCTCCGACAGTACCACATCAAGTGTAACGGGGCATGCGCCGTGTAGCAGAGCGGCGTGTTGTGTATAGGCTATAGCTACGGCTTTACAACCGTTTACAACACACGAAAGTCACTTTAAACATTAGAGGAGTACAATTATAGGCTATGGTTGGCTGCTGCGGGTCAGCGAGTAGCCTTTAATCAAGATGACTTTGGCAATTGGCTGAATGGGAAAGACTTAATACTAGCAACACTTTTCAACGGAAGCCACATTTATTTAGCTGCAGATGTTATTCCGATTATCTCTATATTTAAGCATGTAGGTCTATTTCAGATGAAGCCCGTACTGAATACAGATTGTGTCTGGCTGGAGAGAGAGAGAGAGAGAGAGAGAGAGAGAGAGAGAGAGAGAGAGAGAGATAGAGAGAGAGAGAGATGAGGAAACGTGTACAAAGTAGCGTGCAAAGTGTCTTGCGTAAAACTGTGAGGAAGGTATTCCTATACATTTTAATGGTTTTGTCTAAATGACCATAAATACGTGACCTTTGTAGCCGAGATATTTTATTGCCTCTAGATGGAGCTAGAGGGGCATTAAGGGCTATACTGGAATATACTGGACTAGACTTGTCACCCTTTACCACCACTGTTAATTTGCCATTAGCTTTATACACTTTTTTTTTTGTTGCATAAAATGTGCCTTTCTTAATGACAAACAAAATGATTGCATATAAATGTTTACGAGTTAGAGTAGCTGTAGACAAACATTCACAAAAACAATTGGATAAACATGTTTTTTGTTAGCCTTACGTGCTGAAGGCTATATTGGATATTGTGTTCATCATACCATACAAACAAACAAATAAAATGTTATTTACACGTGCAGTTCGTATCATGTTTTTGTAACATTTGTATACAGCTTTAATACTTCAGTTCAAAGCCTTGTCATTTATGTCAGACACATGGCCAAATGAAATTATCTAATGGTGTCTTGCTTACCCACCCATGTGGGCATATAGAGTGCGTCACAACAGACAAGCTAATGGTATGTAAAAAACGTACCCTTTGAGGTGTTTCTGCTCTGTCGATCAGCCTGCTATCTCCCCCTACAGCGGTTTCAGCAGTCAATCAGGCAATCATCCCCTCAGAATGGGGCAGAACTCATATCTAAATGAATCCCTCACCTACAAATAACTGTATTGCCTGCCCTATACGGTAACATTTGTGTATCTCTATGGTCAAAACAGTATGCTATTTCTAATATTTAATTTATTATTGCTGCTATTTGGATTGATACTAATAATCCTAATTATCCTACTAATATTATTATTATTATTATTATTATTATTATTATTATTATTATTATTAATCCAAATAGCAATATTATTATTATTATTATTATTATTATTATTATTAT
>JAODOY010084405.1:0-14340 GCA_025399855.1 Forbesichthys papilliferus
TCTCTCTCTCTCTCTCTCTCTCTCTCTCTCTCTCTCTCTCTCTCTCTCTCTCTCTCTCTCTCTCTCTCTCATTAAAGGTCAATTGCACACCCATACAGCTTAGACCTACAATAGCAAAATAATGATCCCTCATTACCTTTCTGACAGACATTAGAAAACTCTACAAAGCATTACTCTATCCATATTATATCTATTATCTACTCTATATTATATAGTTCTCTGGTTAACACTAGCGGGTTTTATTTATACAACCAAAAAACGTAAGAAGGCGTTTCAAAATAAGTATTGTCTTGGGCAGCTGGTAGTCATGGCAACAGGAGCAGGCACCAGCTCTCTGCATTTCGAAGACATGTTTTGCTCCTCTCACTGACTCCCACACAGTTCGGAGGAGGCAGAGCCGTGGCTCTCAGGGTATAACATGGACAGGACAGTACAGGAACTCAGCTGCTTCCCTGCAGCGAGTAGCGACTAATGTACGCCACGACCTCAACTGTACACGCCCGCGAGGGGCAGCTAATCTGGCAGCGATGAGCCTCCATCTGAACATGCACACGTCTGTGGTCCCTGTCTGCAGCATTACCGGCAGAGTTACGTAATAGTGCAGAGCGCGGCTTCCAATAAAACTGGCACTCACACACAAATCCTCTTGCGCACGCACAAGCTTGGTGAACTAGCAGTGTGTTTGCTACACGGTCTCACAGGGGCAAATAAAGGGGGGTGTTCGGAGACAAATGGCGGAGTAATGTGCTGTGAAGTTTGGGTGAAGGTGGAGGCAGATAAAAGAGAAAGAGGTACATGGAGTGAAACACTGAATGTTTTAAATGCACCCTCCTGCATACAGTAGCCTATAGTTATTCAACTCACAGCAGCAGCTTTGCAGCATCATTGCAGAGAGCTATACACACACAGACTGTAGGGGACATTGCTGACGCAGAGAAAAACACACACACAAACACATGCACGCACATCGCACACACACATGTACACACGCACACGCACACACACACACACAAACACACACACACACGCACACGAACACACAGTCCTATTACTAAGCTGGCTGGTCTTTTCCTTTCCAAAGCTATGTGACAGGGTTTAAATGACGCCACTGAGAACCAGAACATATCGCCCGGCTCTGTCTCGGACAACTGGAGACTGCAGCTCTACGACACACACCGCCCAATTCCAACTCACTGTGGCTTTCATGCGAGAAATCACACAGGAACACAATATACAGCACTGTTTTACAATTCAGTCATAGCTTGTCAACAAGGACAGCAAGGCCATGGAGTCATTTCAAGGTTGTAGAATATGTTAGAATTTAGTTGTACCATCTATAATCTTCTTTTTCTATAGTAAACTGTAACATTTGCATGTTCTTATCTTTCCTGTTGTTTGCATGTATGAGGGCTCCTCAGCAATGAGACAATTCTCTAGGGGAGGCCGTGATTTGAAAAGGTGTGAGAAGCATGTGATTATTTCTAGAGACTGGCATTACAATAACACAAATGTTATCACCATCATCATCGTTTTTAATGCATTGAATGCAGTTTTGCTATAAAAAAAAGGTATAGTGAGCTATTGTAAGCTAGTTGTAAACTAATACACTTTGTCAAATTCACCGGAACACTACACAACAAAACCCTACACCGTGATATGTAAACTGGTGTTCACCGCACTGCCATTTCAGAGCCTCATAAACAACACTGTACTGACTCTCTCTGCCTTGTTCTCCATTTCAAATGTCTCTTTTCCTGACAAGCTGCCCGTTTTTCCTCCATCGCTAACTGTCCTTAGTTAATGAGCCGGTGGAAGAGGCACATTATAAAGAATACTTGATATTGTACTAGACATGCGCACGCACAAGCACACACACACACACCCACACACGCTCACTCTGTGCCGCTTATCAGGGCCAGGTCCATCGATCATCCTGGCCTGGTTGCCCGGGTAACCCCTTTATTATTCATAGCACGGACCACAAGCTCGCACAGAGGTGTGCATGTGCATGTGTCACTGTGTGTGTGTTAGTTAGGTAGAGGAGGTTCCCCATTGGCTCCCTGGAAACGCTGCCACTTGCCACTGATCCTGGGCATTCTCTTAGCTATAGTGTCACGCATGATATGAATACCTGAGGATGAACATTTCAACACACCCGCGCACGCACGCACGCACAAACGCAGGGTGGTGCAGGAACCTTTAACGCAGCAGACACTGCCTCTGTAATTTCACATTTTCCTATTTCCTACCCCCCCCCCCCACCCACACACACACACACACCCCAACACCGCACCGAACACACCCAGAAAGCCTCGCTTCCTTTCATGCGACTTCCATCCATTCAGCCAGTCAGCCGTTCAGTCAGCCTCTCTCCGCTCCTATCTGCTGCACTTACTTTCCATTCACATTCTGCGGCACGGAGGCTCATTCATAAGCGGCACCACTCTTCACAGCGGCACAACGTCGGGGGGGGAAGGGGGAGAGAGAGGAGAGGTTGGGGGGAGGGAGGGAGGAAGGGAGGGGGTGTGTGAAAGGAGGGTTGCCCCTGCTGACTTATTGACTGATACATGCTGAGGGCTCCCAGGGAAACAACCAATCCAGAGCCGAGCTGGGGTGTGGGGTGGGGTGGGGGTGGGGGGTGGGGGTACAGAGGAAGAAAGGGGGCTCACAGCCCCTCCCTCTTCCAACACCACCAGTCTTTGCCTTTCATTTATTCATTCATTCACAAAGCACCCATCCATTCATTCATTCTGCCATACTGTGTGTGTGTGTGTGTGTGTGTGTGCAGAGGACACACACTGCGGGCAAAACAAGCTCTACTCAGCACCCTTTGTTTGATCAGCATCCCCTGCTCCTCCTCCTCTCAAACAAACCAAGGTAAACACCATCAACCCAAACCCTGCAACGCGTCGGCCCATATGAAGCCTGTTTACCACACTGCATTTTCACGGTTACGCGTAAACCCGCGTTTCTGTTAAGCACATGCAAGCCGGTGCTCCTTGAATGTCACCGGCTGTAAAACAAGCCGCTTGGCTATCCTATAGCCAGCCGAATAGAGACGGAGCTAATATAAGCCTATCTGATCACAGAACGGAAGGGCTGTAATCAATAGAGGGAAGGGCAGAAGTGTAAAATGGCCGACGCCTGTTGTATTATTCCCTCCTGAAAGCTGCCCGATATATCAATATGAGCTCCACAAGCTCTCAGTGTGTGTAGTGTGTGTGTGTGTGTGTGTGTGTGTGTGTGTATGTGTGTGTGTGTGTGTGTGTGTGTGTGTGTGATATATGAAATATGATTCAGAGGGAAGGCGGGGGGGGGTCGTAATAGTGGCAGAGACTAGAAAAACATAATAATAATGCAATAAAATAGAAATGTCCCTGATTTCTTGGGGCAAATATGGGAACAGTGTTCTAGAGCGTGTGGGCGAGAGATGTTATCGCACCCACCCGCGAGTGGATCTGATGTCAGCTGGATCTTCTGACAGCTGCTAAGCTAGGACGACTCCCTCTCATCTCTGCAGTACGTGACCTTCCGTTCCATCAGCACATTATGTGTGTGTGTGTGTGTGTGTGTGTGCATGCGTGCTTGCAAGTGTGTTGA
The DNA here is from genome assembly GCA_025399855.1 of Forbesichthys papilliferus. Lineage (NCBI taxonomy): Eukaryota > Metazoa > Chordata > Actinopteri > Percopsiformes > Amblyopsidae > Forbesichthys > Forbesichthys papilliferus. The sequence goes on from JAODOY010084405.1 coordinate 3,601, forward strand.
AAAATGGCATGTAAGAGGACTTTCACCAAAACACCCCACAATAAAATGTATAGTCAGCTAGTGCAAACTAATAGTAAGATTACACTTTTTGTCAAATTCACAAAATATCTCCTCCTCACATTTTGCTAGCTGTGCGTGATGCTTCTACACAGCCCTGGCTCCGTAAATAGGAACATAAACAAAGTGGCCAACACCGCTTTGCTTCACAATGCGTTTCGATGTGTGGAGCGGTGCCGCAGAGGGATACTGGCTGGCTCAATTCCAAGAACGCCAGGTACGCATTTGTGTTCTTGAGAGGCACGTTCTTGCCAAGGACAGATCTAGATTGAGATGCGTATTTTTGGCTATCGTTCTAGGATATTGTGCCACTGAACGCTTGATAGCTGGCGGGGTATCCTGACTGTCCCGGTCTGTAAGCGGGATCTCACATCTACAAAAATTGTAGCAAATTTTAAACTAGACTCAATCTTGATAAATCGACCACAGATTTGAAGTTAAAACATATATTCTCGCTTCAAAAACTTTTAAAACAGCATTTCGTGACACAATAACAGTAGTATTTCAAAAAGTATAGCTGGTATTGTTGTGTGTTTTCTCGACTGCCATTGCTGCTTGTTGATTCGAAATGCATTCTGGGTTATTCCGTGGACAAGTTTACAGACAAGTCACCACTGGATGCATCCTTGGTATAAACCATTAACCGAGAACACTTCCTGGTATTTTTTCTTTTCTTGGCTAGATGCAAACTTGCTAATTGGAAGAGTACTTGGCTGTGAATGATGACGGTCTGCAAGAACGCAAGAACAGAAAAGAACGCATATTGAGAAACAGCCACTGTTTTGATTTGAGCTCAAAGTTAGCAAGCGTCCTCGAGAATTACTAATCCTGCCTTTAACACACACATCCTTGATCTTATAGTATATTGACAACTACCGAAGTGCTGAACACACACACACACACACACACACACACACACACGCAAACACACACACACACACACACACTAATATAGGTTAACTACCTTTCAGTGGCTTAGCTAAATTGAGGCCAGCAGTAACATGAAAGCATAATTCATGTGATGTGAAACCCTGCATGTCAAAGTCAACGATGTCCAATGTCATTGAAACCTAAACAGAAATTGATTGACAAGTGCCCTGAGAATGTAAACATTCTTCAGTGGCATAGCTGCATTGAGACGGACAGTCTTAGATCAGAAAGGAGGCAATTCCTAGGGGACGGGACATGGCCTGTCAGAATAGCCCACCGATGTTTATCTGGAAGTTTCTGTGGAAAGTGCGGCTCTGCGGGGTGCCGTAATGCAACTGCTGCAGCTATTGATAGACCCACTGGCCCTACAGGTGTGAACTGAAGGGGCTGAGGGGGAAAAAGGCCAGTAACAGCTAGGAAAGGATGGAGGAGGACACAGATGAAGGGAGGAGATGAGACGGGTTGAGGTAAACGATTAAAGGACAGCGGAATGGGAACCTATGCCGGTGTCAAGACGGGGGTTAGCATGCTAGCATGAGAACAATTATATAATGTTCTACAAATGTGTAACGCAATAACAGATAGTCATGCACATGTTACAGTAGACAACAGCTGACTGCCCCAAACAGGTAGTGCCCTCTATGGCGTTAAACAACACTAAGAACACACTGCAAGTCACTGTCACTCACTAGCTAAAGCAGCGATATCATACACCATACTGTAGTGTTCTACAAAGCATGGGTTACAAGGACACATTGGGAAATACCACAAACCAAAACCCCAAAAGCACTGACCAACATTCAGATCTTAAATCATTAAGTCTTTTGACGAATCATTTTATTCCAAATTTAGGCAAAGCAACTTCTAAAAAAAAAAAATCTTCTAATCAGTCAGTGACTGGGTGCTGACTGTACAGCGTAGTCTAAGAAATGTCTTACAGTCTGTACAGTGCAGTGGATCACTACTCATTATGTAATAATAATACTATATATATATATAAATGCTGCCAAGTGAAAACATCTCTATTCGCTATTTCAAAACGGTTTAAGAATTCCTTTTTTTTTTGTGTAAAGTAGTTGATTGTGTGCAGACTTATGGCCATAGAAACACTGTATATGTATTATTATACCATTGATTACACATGCAAACAGCTTGACTGTCCCAGGTGCATGAAAAATGAATATGTCAATCATTAGGTCTTTATAACATGAAATCTCCACGTAAAAGCCAGCTAATGTGCCTAAAAATATGATAGGTTAGCAGAGAGAAATGAAACATGATGCCCTAGAGAGAATGCAATATTTGCCGATGGGAGCTCTTGGGCGATCTATGTCCAATGCTTGTTGACTTGGTAGTCCTGAAGTAGAGCAACATTTCCGATGTGGCATGTATTGATGCTGCTGAGAAGCAAGCATAAGAAAGAAAACACTTGGAGAGAGAGAGCGAAGGCGGACAGACTGAAGGTTGCCAAGAAGAGGAGCGCTAACCAAAAATAAAACGCTCAATGTGACAATGTGCAGTGGTAGGCAAACACAGCTTAGTACGAAGGGCTGAACGAGCAGGAGTGTGGGAGAGGGGGAAACAAGGAACATACTGTATACTGCGGCCAATAAACGGATGAACGAGTGAACGCTGAAATGGTAAACAGCCAAACATGCTGTTAAGAAAACAGTAGATACTATATGCTAAGTAGATAGAAAGGTACACTCCTGGATTACATTATAGCACATCCAGAACCCAGACTATCCTGCCCGTCTCACTGTAAATGTTATGAAGCACAACTGGCACAAACGTGTGCGTGGTTGTAATTTGGACAGGTTGAGAATACGACGTCGTCCTGTGTCAGCTTTGTACGATGGAGGGGCAGAGAGGAATGCAAACCAAGACGACAACGTAACGCTAGTTTCAGCCACAGGAGTCGCTGCGGACACGAAGGGAGGAGGTCACCTTTAAAACTGTCATGCCTTCCATTTTAATGTGATGTGGAGATTAGTCTAATAGAAATGGCCTCCATATAAGTTCAGTTATTTACCCCCCCCCCATCCCCACAAACACACACCCTCCACCAACCCTAACTCATTGTACAGCAGCTCTCTATGGCCGGGCTAATGCATCTTGACACTTCTATGAGCCGGGAGGCTGTTTGGTGCCGGTATATGAAGCGGACGTACGCGAGTGGCCATCATTCTTGCAAACTGTGACGGCGGACTGTTTGTCTGGTCTGGCCGTGCCTGCGGAACACGTGCACAGACAGTCAGGGGGGCCTTAAACAACGCTCTCTCTCTCTTTCTCTCTCTCTCGCTCGCTCTCTCTCTCTCTCTCTGTTAAACAGTAAATTTGGAAGGGTGGGGAGAGAGAGAGAAGCAGGGGCACGCGCTTGTGACAGAGTCTTGACATGTGTGTGTGGTCTGTTGAATAGTAGCACTCGGAGGGGCTTCATAGAAGCAGCGTTAGGCCGGGGACCACCGGCTACTGCAGTGTGATGCGGTACAGCGTTTACACCTCTACGGTTGATGGTGTGTGGCTCTCTGACGCACAAAGGTAAAGTGTAAGTGTGTGTCAGTGTCTGCCTGTCATCACCAGAAAGGGTGACGACTATTATACAGTATATCACACACACCACTGACTGATATTCACTGACTAAAATGAATACAGTCCGGTATGGCAACGCCATTATTAGTGAAGCTGACCAGTGTGGACCAGGTTTCTGCATGGGTTTAATTGTCTTAAAACAAGACCATACTTCTCACAATCTCCCCTAATGTCTCTCTCTCTCTCCCCCGCTCTTTATCTATCTCCTCTCTCTCTCTCTCTCCCCCCCTCTCTATCTCTCTCTTTATCACACACACATACAGTAGAAAGCCTGTATATGTGTATGACACGATGATACAAATCTATACACACACACACACACACACACACACACACACACACACAGTGCAACAGTGCATAAGCATAGTCACCATCGACTAGTACAGAACACCAGAGCCCTCTAGTGTTCTGCAGTGATATAGCAGCACATGTGGAACTAAGCATTATGGCAACCATTCTTAAGTCTTTTCACACACAAGTCATTGTCATCAAACCAATACATTTCATCGCTCATCTCAATATACCGTATGAGCGTGTTGTTAAATATATCAGTCAAAACCTCCTTGGAGGGTTCAAAGTAGAACGAAAATGAAAACCTGACCACATTTATGGAATACTAACCAACCGGCTACTTTCCCTACTGTTTGTAGTACTGCAACATACAGTATGTTCACACATAATAGGGTTTTAATCAAATTTAAGGAGTACATTACGAATACACTGGTTTATATTTATGTTATAGCGACATCTTGTGGAGGATTTATGTATTGGACCCATCTACCTATCCCTAAATAATTTAAGAAAATGCAGTGAGTGTGTTTCTGTGTGTGTTACACTATACTAACTACAATATACTGTAAAACACCCACTCAGCTCTGTATTATTGATTACTTTTTATACAGTGCACTTGCTTACACATACGATAGTAGATTACATTAAAGCTATCTAGAGCAATTAATAATGTGATGGTCAGTTATGTGCCATGTGCAGCACCTGATGTTGACACACAGAATGTTCAATGTGCCAAGTAAATAATAACGGCCAAGTGAGGCGATGTAAATTTATTGTTTACGGTACAACAATATCTTAAAGTTATAGTAAACTTCAGATCAACAGTAGTCTACGAACCAAGTATCAGTATGTCGTCATCCTTCTTTATATGGCTTTCAAGTAGATCCTGGAATTGTGAAAATGTTCCCAGCCAATCAAAGGACTTTTCTGTCTGGTATCGCTTGTCCCAGTAATCAACATCTTTGTATCTGGAGTTGTCATCTGGCAGGTACTCCATTGTTTTGACTCTCTGGTCTAATGACATGACATAACAGCACTGTAAATTAGAGTAGACTACATGAGCATGTGCAATATTCCTACTCAGAAAAGTACATCAAACATATGTTGGATAATTTAACGTCTAGCAATATGTCACTTTAATTCCCATATTCATATGTAATTAAGGTTAAGTATCGTGAGATATCACGTTTCTTAATTTAACATAACTTCTTAATCCCATAATATACATACCTATACGGAGTGAGAAAAATCCAAGTGAAGTGCTAAATAAACCCACGTGTTGTAGTCATAAACCCCGGGGTATTGTGGGTAATGTCCACAGACGTATCACTACTGCAGGGCTATTATAACATGTAATAACGGGATTTAAGACGATGCTTCAAGATTCTCGCAAATACACTCACAAAAGTACAAAAGAAAGCAGTAATAAACTTGTAAAAGCAACAGTGGCGTGCACTACTAGCGAGCTTACTGGTTCCCGTAAACGATTATGGTAAACAAGAGGCGGAGCCATGTGAAATGTAATACTTTTATGCAAAGGTTACTTTGTTGCGTTCAACCCGAGATGGTCCCAAATAGTTAGCCTAGCATTATTCTTTGATTTTGCGACTTTCTGCAAACTGTCGCCATTTATCTATTAGAATATCTGCAACAACCAAACGAAAGCAGGCGTCGAGGTAACAAGAAATACCTTTTTATAAAGTGTTTTCAATGCTTCGATTGCTTGTCAAATCATGAATCTTGTCTGATTTGAACCATCTTCCACCATGAAGGCCATTGGATGTTTGCCTTTTCAGTCTAAAGCTCTCACTAGAATCCCAAGAGTGTTTGCGAGCCACATCTATAGAAACAAGGCATCACTCCCTAAGAACTTTTATGACTATGAGAGCATTCCATCTGAATTTAATCCACACATTCCAGCGTATTTCAACTTTGCCAGAGATGTTTTGGACAGGTGGGCAGAAAAAGAAAAGGTAGCATTCAGTTTCTTTACTTTAAATATAAGATTTCCCATAGATATTAAATTAAAATGACGCCCGTTCTCTTATTATTTTGAGGGTGGAGATAGAGCAGAAAATCCTGCGCTGTGGTGGGTGAAGGACAGAGAGATGGAAATCCGATGGGGTTTTGAAGAGCTGGCCTTCCTTTCTAAAAAACTGGCCAATGCCCTGTCAGGACCCTGTCAGCTAAGTAAAGGGGACAGGGTCCTCCTCATTCTGCCAAGAGTTCCAGAGTGGTGGTTGGTCAACATCGCCTGCCTCAGAACAGGTAATAATATCAGGTAAAGATGACAAGAAATAAGCCATCTAATGCACCATATGGATAATACGCTATTGAGTTATATTAGAGAGTAGACATCCGGTATTTTTTCTTATCGTGCCCTGCTATAGGCTGCACTTTAGGAGTTTGAATGTGTAGTATATTGTGTGAAAGCTTACGCTGTGCCCACAGGTACAGTACTGTTGCCAGCAACTTCTCAGCTGACAGCCAGAGATATCCTCCACAGGCTGCAGACCTCAGGGGCCAAGTGTGTTATCACAGACATGTCCCTAGCCCCGCTGGTGGAGTCTGTGGCCCCCGGTTGTCCGTCCTTGCACTCCAAAATACTTGTGAATGGCAGCAGAAGAGACGGATGGAGAGATTTTGGTGATCTTATGAGGCAAATAGAATATTGTATTTAAAGAAAAAATGAGATTAAAGGAAGGATATGAATGGTAACCTGACAAGGATCTTGGCCTTTTTTAAATGTAATATGTTTCAACAATTAGTTTTGCATTCATGAAATACCAATGTGTTGCCAAATACAGGGCAGGATCAATTTTGCAAGGGGAACTTTAATTATCAGAGACCAAACAGTCTCACAGACCCCCTTCCATATATGGAAAAACAGGCATGTCCAAGACACAGACCACAGTGTTGAAAATGAAAGTTAAATAACAGCAGACTGGGGTATGCTATAATAGGATCCCGTGGCTCAATGACGCCTCCTGATAGCACTTGGTTAGAAGGATTGGAGATGGGGAACTCGTTTTCTTGATTTTCTTCCCTTGCTCTATACAGCAATGTCTCTACTGACCATGAATGTGTCAAGACACGCAGTGATGACCCTATGACCATCTTCTTCACCAGTGGAACAACTGGCTCCCCTAAAATGACCCAGCACAGCCACTGTAGCTATGGGATAGGACTAGTTGTCAACGGAAGGTGAGCGCATCTCAGATTTTATTAGTAAGCCACAGTTAGTTAGTAGTTAGTTTACTGCTACCGGTAAAATGTTAGGAAACAACATTGTGGGTCTGAAAAAAAAGTACATGCCCAAAGAAGCACAGATAGCTCAGCTTTGTTCTCAAATGACCACGTTTCTCGTTTACTCTGTCTCTCTCGCTGGAGGTACTGGTTGGACCTGACCGAGCAGGACGTTCTGTGGAACACGTCGGATACAGGCTGGGCGAAGTCTGCCTGGAGCAGTGTGTATGCACCCTGGGTCCAGGGTGCCTGTGTTTTTGTACACCACATGCCCCGCTTTTACAGCTCCACTGTGCTGGAGGTGAGTGTGTGTTATGAGTTATGTTCAGGCTGCTGGCAAATACTCACAGGGATGAAAACATGCCATTTTTATCTGCTAGGTCGTTTCTCATCTATCCAGCAATGTAATTGATTATTTACTTTGCTTTCAGACTCTTTCAAACTACCCTGTATCTACATTCTGTACGGCTCCAACCGCGTACCGCATGCTGATTCAAGAAGATATGGCAAAGTATGTGTTTAAAGGGGGAAAATTAGGATATTAGCCTTAGAGAAGCAGCGCTGATTTGGTTTCAAACATGGGAACGTGACCAGACGTGAAATGTCTGCTTGTGACTGGAGTGCCCGAGAGCATGTCTCACCCACACCTTGCTCAACAATCCTGCCTGAAATGACCCCAACTCAGTTTGTAAACTGTTTTTAAAGCAAGTCAGTTTGCTTTAACAAATTGGGTGACATGTTTTTGGGGGTTCTATACCAGTATAGAACGTCTGTTAAACCTTCAACTCTGTACAGTAGCTTCCTTATCTCAATATAAATACCCAATCCCTCATTTTCAGGATGAAGTAATTAAAATGATTATTATTTTTAAACACCACTTCTCATAAAGCTACAACTTCTAACATGGCTACAAAGCCAAACTACTGCTCAATATAGTATTGCAGTATGTACACTATAAACTGTTGATTACATTTTTGATTTATTTACATGTTTAATCCAGAATGTAAATATTCTACAAAATATTCTGTTAATCACGTAGCATGAACAAAATGTTACTTTCATCCTGATCAATGTGCGGATCGTGATAGAGCCAAGGAAGCTATATATTAAATAAAAGCTCAATACTGCTTTACGCTCACATATATCCGGATAAGGTACAGATTCAGGTCACTACAGCATTGCGTGTGCGCTGGTGAGCCTATTAACCCAGAGGTCATGCAGCAGTGGAAAGCTGTCACGGGTCTTGATATCTACGAGGGATACGGACAGACGGAAACTGTGAGATATGTCAGCATATAATCAGTTTCACATACACACACCATTCATACAAGGTACATTTGTAATGTACTGTACACTGTGTGCTCGTTCAGGTTTTAATAGCCGGCACCTTCAAAGGGATGAAGATCAAACCTGGGTCTTTTGGAAAGGCGTCTCCGGCGTATGATGTGCAGGTAAAGAGCACAACGTGGGAACAAAGAATTACACCTGATGAGTAACAAATATCTGTGCTACTCTTCAGATTGTGGATGAGGAAGGTGCTGTTCTGCCTCAGGGAGTGGAGGGCAACATTGGCATCAGAGTGAAACCTCACAAGCCATTCTCTCTCTTCACGGAATACACAGTGAGATGAATCAGTTGGCTTCAGCCGCCCTGTACCGCTATTGCAGAGAGGGAGGGCTAATAGGGGACATGACTGTGGCAAGTTTAATTGTATCCCTGCAATGTGTTGTTTTTATTTTGAAAATACGTTATGGAATGCAGACCTGTCTGGCCAGTGACCAGCCCAAAACCTTTATGTGATCAAGCTAATAAATATGAGACAAATATGCATACCATTCATCCTATACACAACATGAACTCAGCAGTGTCAGTTTAAAGTAGCCACAACCTGCACTGTGCTTTGCCAAAAAATGGACCTTGTGACGATAGTTTCTAGGTCAGTTTTCAAATTATTTTATCTTTTCATATATTTCAAAGCATATAGTCACAGGAAATGAACCTCCCATGTTATAGTGCTATTTATATTTCCTCAAGACTTTTATAATTCTGCTGCAGTGTAAGTTAGTTACCATATGCCTCAAATGCACTAAGGTCAATCATACCAAGCTCTTTTACTTCTATGTCACAACTCCACCCTACCAGGGCGACCCGGTGAAGACAGCAGAGTGCTACCGAGGAGACTTTTACCTGACCGGCGACCGAGGCCTCATGGACGGTGAGAACTACCTGTGGTTTGTGGGAAGGGCGGATGACATCATCCTCTCAGCTGGGTATGTATGGCTTACAGTATTTTGCATTGAGGACTGAGAGATGTTAGTGCTTCCAAGAAGGCCTCAGAAACACATACAGGGTCTACCTCTGCTAACCTGACACTCACAGAAATCTTTTTGAAAACACTGGCTCCCTTTTAGTTACCGGATCGGCCCGTTTGAGGTGGAGAGTGCCTTGATAGAGCACAGGGCAGTGGCCGAATCTGCAGTAGTCAGCAGCCCAGACCCAGTCAGGGGAGAGGTACCAAACGTCTTGCACTATAAAGCCCTTCTCTATAGATCTTTCCTTCACTCAAGCTATATAGGTGGTTTGGTGCATTGTTACTATTTAATGGGACACATGGGAACGGCCCTTGTGGTCTAGACCAGAGTTACAAAACAGTTTTATTTTGTTTGCCCCCTTCCAGGTTGTGAAAGCATTTGTGGTGCTGACAGCAGAGTATAGATCTCATGACAAAGAGAAGCTTGTGAAAGAGTTGCAGGCACATGTGAAACAGCTGACTGCACCATATAAGTATCCACGGAAGGTATCGATTAATACGTTGCCAGGACACCAGTCACCGTGTTTCTAAATGAGACACGCTCCCTTGACTTTCCTATGCTTACTGTATGTCCATCAGGTGGAGTTTGTGGAAAAGCTGCCCAAGACCGTGAGTGGCAAGATAAGACGAGTGGAGCTACGCAAAAAAGAATGGATGGCATAGAATATGAGCAACACTTCAGTTATTGGAAAACTGTGATGTGGAAAAACAATTAAATGTACACATAGCAGAACGTTTTGTACTACTATATAAACTACTTGTCTTGTAATTTTAGGCACAAGGACACTGCTTTAAGAAGAACCTCTTATATTATATGTATTATATAATCAGAGAAGAAAAGAATCCCCCTACATTACAGTGATATATCTGTTGCAGACAGCCAGCAGACACATCTTTCACATTTCCGATATGATGTAAAGGTGCTTTTATTGTCACATACACATAGCGAGATTCATTCTCTGCATTTAACCCATCCGTCAAGGGAGCAGTGGGCAGCCGCTGTGCAGCGCCCAGGGACCATCTCCAGATGTGTCTCTGGTCAATGGCACTGGCAGGAGACAGTAGACCTGAAATGTTTTTTGGATGTGTGGGAAACTGGAGCAAACCCACGCAGACACGGGGAGAACATGCATACTCCACACATAAAAGGCCGGGACAATAGGGGTACGAACACGGGACCTTCTTGCTTTGAAGCCAGTGCTATCCACTGGGCCACCATGTTGATATTGCACAAGGTGACATTGCAATAACGATATTGAATCAATATATTGTGCACCCTACTTTTTAATGGTTAGGCAAAATGTATATATATA
>JAODOY010084406.1:0-14339 GCA_025399855.1 Forbesichthys papilliferus
CTCTCTCTCTCTCTCTCTCTCTCTCTCTCTCTCTCTCTCTCTCTCTCTCTCTCTCTCTCTCTCTCTCTTGTGTGTGTCACCTCTGAGAGCCATGGCTTGGGAAATGGGGATGTGCAGTTCCAGGAAGTGTGTACGTGTTCTTTTATTGTGCGTGTGTGTGTCTGTGTGTGTGTGTGTGCGTGTGCATGCGTGCGCGTACCTGCGTATGCGCGTTTATGTGAGAGAGTGTGTGTCTTTCCATATTTCTCCCGTGTGTCTATGTTGTTAACTTATATCGTGTGCTTGCTTGTGTGTCTGTGCAGTATTGTGTGTTTCATTGGGTTCAGGACGGTGTTGGTGAATAAACGGCTGCCTTGTTGCATCCACCTTCCATGTGACCTGTATTGTTGAAAAATAACGCTGCTCATGTTCACTGTAGCTTAACATTGTCATTTGGAAAACTGCAATTTCCTCTCTGCTGTTTGGTGAAAACCTTTAAACCTTCAGCTTTAACTGGTTCTTATTCTGATTTGGTTGTAATTAAGGTTTATGTAGTCGGGGTTCAGGAAAGCAGGTTGAGTGGCATTGTGCATTTAAATGCGAGTGGATTATTCTAAAACGAAATAGACTGTTTCTATTCCTGGGAACCTGACTTTTGGAGGCACAGCTGGTTTTAATCTAGCAGTGGTCCTCCGTTTGTTCCGGGGGAATGAGGTGCATGCACGTTGAATACATATGCCTGTGTGTGTGTGTGCGTGCGTGCGTGTGCCTTTCTGTCCTGCAGTCCCGCAAGTCAGCTGGCTTACGCTTGTGTGAAATTAAATCCACGTCATAAGGCAAGCATTCAGATAAGATTAACAGGACTTGACATTTTCTGTGCTGGAGACAGATGCTTGCTCCAGTTCCCTCCAAATATTCCCCTTCCCCTCCACCCTGCATGCAAACCACATTTCATTTCATTCAAAGGATACCTCGCTCCCCCCCACACACAGACACACACACCCATCCCTGCTTATCTTGGCTGGCTGTGGCCAGACCTGTTCCTACTATTAATTTCATCTCATTTATTGTTATTGCAGGCCAGTGTGATTAGAAGAGCCAGAGTTAGATTAAGCGCTTGTTTCATGGCATATCGAAGCCAATTAAACTCCCAGCATACACTTTAACCTTTCGCAAATGGACGGCCATAAATGTGGTTATTAGGCTGGTCTGAATTCGACAAGTGCATGCAGTACATGTCGCTGGTGGAATGACATATTTAAGAGAAAGCCTACGGAAAAAACCAAGTTAATTCCCAATGAATATTTCTGTAGGAATAGACGCATGATATGAGACTTCTTTCATCAAAGATAGAATAGAACTTGCTTTGTGCTCCCATGTGGTCCAGGAAATTGCAAACCGAATAACAATTATCATCCTCCCTGTCACTGTGTCTAACTGTGTCTGCCATTATTCCGTAATATTATGAAATGCCTTGAAGAACAGTTTCAATTACAAGACATTTCATAAGAGGCATGAACATAATTGAGAAACAATTTGAACAAACTTGATTACATGAAGTTATTATATTTATATTTGCTGTAGGCTACAATGCTTTGATGTCACAGTGCAATGACTCCAAGCAGCATGTGGAAATATTATTATAATGTATGCATAAGTACCATTACTAGAGTAACACCACACTGAACAAAGTAATAACATTTCTATTAAACCAACTGAAGTGGATATAATTGATGAATTTATCCTGTGAAAATCGTTATGTTGAGGCAAGCTACTTCAGTCAACCTGAAAACATGTTTGTGTCTGGGAGTCGGAGGTACAGCTTAAGCTAATGTTGATGTAGCAGAACTGCCTTTATAGGAGTCGCCATCGTTTTGTGCCTGACAACAGGCTTTCTTAGCAACTTGCCCCCTAAAAGCCTTTCCCAATGTGGAGCAGCCCACTGGCATGTGTGTCATGTGTGTCATGTGTGTCGCGTGTGATGGCGGGTGGGGGGGCTATTGTGAGGCAGACCAGGCTATATTCAGTGTGATGCTGTCACTGTGATGCATTATGGGCCATTAGCTGAGCCTGGGAACACGGGGTTAGGGGGCACCAGTCATTGATCTGTGAGTGCATGTGTTAGTGCATGCGTTATGGTTGAATTGAGATCAGTGCGTGTGTGTGTGGCCTCTGCTTCGGTGTGCGGTACATATGTGTGTGTGTATGTGGCATGCCACAAGAGCATCTGCTTTTCCCCATTGGAACCCACTGAGTGCAAGTCCACCTCTAAAGTGCCCCTCATCAGGGGGAAGGTAACCCCTGCTCATGGCCATGGATGCAGACACTGCACTGCACAAGTCAGCACACCGGCCAGCCTTGACCATGGAGGACGTTTGATGTTGGAAGATGCGGTGCAGCCTCCTCTGGGCTGTTCTGCCTAACGATACTCTCACTGACTGTAACTATTGTGAACACTGAATGCCTTTGTGAATGAAATGTAGATACTCATAAAAGTAATAATAAATAATTAAATATGATGGGGATAAAGGGAGCATAGCAGACAGATTATAACTTAATTCTCATAATATGATTTCCTCTAGAAGTGCAGTGACTGTCATACTTACCGTCACATTTTGGAGTTACGGCTGATTTATATATTTTCAAATCATTACTGCTTTCAGTTCTAGCTCTACATTGATTAAATAATGATTCATACAATTCAAATGGTCCAGTGATTTGGTACAAATCATCTGCTGCTCAGTTGATTAGTCATCTCAGGGTGTTTATGCCAGACAGCAGGGCCATTAAAACATTTGACTCATATTCTAGCAAGGACAGAAGAAATCAAAAAAGGCCAATAAGATGGTGTCATGACACTCCTAGCTCACACCATCTAGTTTTACTATTCCGACCTTACCTTAAAGGTAAAGGATATCATTGTCTCTGTCTGAAATGCCCCTGTAGTTTAAATGTAGTGAAAAGGAATGTGCTTTGTTGTTTATATTTTTCATTTTAATGGGTGGATAATGTGAACGACTGACTTTCAATTTGTTATTTTGATCAAAAACATAGTTTGTGGTCATGTGTATGCCTTTGCATTGGGTTTTATTTACCCCTAAAAAGCACTCTGATATAGTCATACTCTGAGAAATTACAGCAGGCTATCGTTTCCCTCACACAGTTCTGTAAGCAGCCTGCGTGGAAATAAATCTGGGATTTCATCTGTAGCACTGACCTTACGCACGCTTTCTGCGGAAGAGAGCCGTAAATAAGGCCGCACGAGACCAACGACAAGTCACCTTGTCTCGCTCTAATGTTCGTGATTGAGAGGCGGGGGTCGTGTGAGAGGATGGCTGTGAAGCCATGAATTGCATGTAAATGTTTCAGGCGCAGTAATATTAGGTAAATGTCCCGACGGACCCCCCCCCCACAGCTGGAATTTCCTGGACGCCATGGAAGATGATGTGACACATGTGAATGAATGTGAATGTAAAGTCCCATCCCATGTGGGCCTCAGTGTGTGTGTGCGTGTGTGTGCATGTGGTTTTACTTTAGTATGTTGGTCTGTATGCGGCGCAGGTACTTTCATTTGTGACAGTGGGTGTGTTTGCACTGATGTGTGGGTACAAATGGCAGCAGGAGTTATGTGACTCTGTGAAATTGAACAAACAAGCTAATACAATTCCGCGGCGATATTTCCCCCCGCGGTGTGCGGACGGTGACAGACGTGAGCTGATCTGTGTGGCACCCGCCGTTATTTGTGCGACGGACCACTTAGACCCCTCAGGCTTCCATCCCGGAGTAGACCTCTGAGCCCGGGTATTCCCTGTATTATTTATTGTGCAGAGCAACTATTGAATGGAATGCTGGCGCTAAAGTCCCCCTTGAGTTCCGGGGGTGATGTGGAGGTGATGGGGAGGAGGGGGCGGTATTGCGTGGAGCGGAGCTGTGGGCCGTGGCACTGCCTTGTTCGTCGGGGGTTTGCTCGAGCAGACGGCGTGGGCGCCGGTGATTGAGAGCGCTGTCATGGCACCTGCGGTCACGGCAACAGACATACTCTTCTGGGGGCATGAATAATGCACGCGGCGGGCCTGAGTGATGCCTGGCGTAATGACGCCGGGCAGGGTGGCGTGACCGGCAGCCCAGATGAGAGACACATGTGTCAGGACCTGGCAGTCTCTCAGGTAGCCTCGCAGAGCCAGCCTTTAGTCTGGGACGCAGCGCTGGCTACCTGCATCAACACCTGCCTATACTTGACGGGAGAGGTATTTTGATTGACATGCACTATGACCAACTACATAACAATGACCAAGTCTTATATTTTGTCTGATAACAAGTCTGGCTGTTTGCAGGCCTTGTAAATATGTTAAATACGTAGGCTATTACTGCTAAAATAAATGGAGAGACTGACAATAGTAAATAAAGCACTGCATTACCGTCATTACGGATTGTTATAGGCTATTCAGAATAGAGCTTTATCGGGCCTGGAAAAACCGAATAACCCGACATGGACCGAGCCTGGTACAATTCTGTTTATTGGCCAAGCCAAACCTAGCCTGACTCCGCCCAACTATGCTCTCAGCTTAGTGTATTTAGCTGAGACTAAAGTCTGGAAACCATGATCACGTTAGCGTTCCCACAGCCACACTGCTGGCGGCCCAATCAGCGTGGGTAAGTGAGATGACGTTGAAGTCAAGCGAGTTTCTAAATGGTGGTAGAGCTAGATGAGGCGATCAAAACACTCGTAGCAACGCCAATTGGTTCAATTTCCCAATGGAGCGTGGCTATTCACAAAGTGAATATGGTCGGGTTACACCAGGCTCAGTGAACCCTCACGGGTATATATTTTTGAAGCCCAAGCATGATTACAGCGCAACATTTATTTTAAATTTTCCCAGGCGAGGCTGAGCATTGCCATAGTCAGAACTATATGCGTATCACTCATTGATGCAAAGATCACAGCTCTAGACAGTGCTCAATCTCACTGTATGATTGAATGACTAAATGGTAGCCTATGGTGGCCACAGCTGGATGATATGTGCGTACTGTTGTGTATGTCCTGTTACATTCCCCTTCACTCCAAAACCATCCAGCCACCTAATTCACTTAAAGGTGCAAGGCCCACAGTCTCTTAACCTCACCTGAGAGAGGCAGCCAATACTTGATTCAAGTAATGGTGCTAGCTAACGGTGTCAAGACCTGCCGAATTGGACAGAATACATTACATCCCACCAGGAATCTAAATGACAAGAGTATTTTTGCAGGTCTTGTAAATCTGTTAAATATAAGATATGGTAAACGAAGTTAGGGTCAGTCTCTTATGTAACGTAGTGCTGATGAAGAGGCTGAGAGTAGAGATGTTCTCTTATGTGACGTAGTGCTGATGAAGAGGCTGAGACTAGAGACGGTCTCTTATGTGACGTAGTGCTGATGAAGAGGCTGAGACTAGAGACGGTCTTCTAGGTGACCTAGTGCTGATGAAGGGAATAGGCTGAGACTATCTCAAGTCCTGCTGTTCACAATTGCTTCTATTGACCGTATTGAGTCCTGCGTTGGATGAACCAGGTCTACACCACAGGAAGTTTTTGCCAGTTTGACACATGCTGTCAAGTGTGCCTTTGTTACAAACGGTGACTTGTTTGTTGAATGCCAGCATAGGCCCAATAGAGTCATGTAGCTAAGGATGCTCGTGACCTTTCTGTTGCCTTCTGCCTCACTGTGGGAGAGTCTGCCTGGGAGAGCTGGTGTTTATTATGTTCAGTCATTTGTCTGTCTGAATATCTGTCCCTGCCTTCGCCATACTTTTAACAGGTTCTTCTTCTGTTGTTCTATAACTCCTCCCCCCCTACCAACCCATCCGTGCGTGTGCGATGTTGTCTGTGATTGGTTTATTCAGAGAAGGCTTGTAGTGGATCATCCGTTGGGTCTCGCCTCTGTTATTTACTGCAAAGTCTCTAGCTTGCGCTTCTCTCCCTCCCCCCTTCCCCCACCCTCTCTCTCTCTCTCTCTCTCTCTATCTCTCTCTCTCTCTCTCTCGCTGTATTTCTACCAATCTCCCCCAGCCTCTTCCCCTACCTATCCCTCAAGCAACACTTATCTTGCCTTGATCTGTGCCGGGCCTGCCCCCTCTCTGCTCTATATGTGCAACAGACAAGAGCCTGATGCGGTGTGAGATGCAAACGTCGCCCTGCTCTCCCAGTCTTTGCATCGCCGTCCGCCCTCCAGGGCAGAGATGGGAGGCGGTCAAATTGAAATGGAGGGAGCGGGGTGGAGAGGCAGGAAGGGGGGGCATAGAGGCACAGCTAGTTAGAGACACAGGCGCGTCTTGTTCAGGGGCCGTTGGTGGCCACATGCAGACTGAGCAGGCACCGCTGTGATCTTCAAAGCCGGTCTCCCTCAGAGAGACAGAGAGAGAGCGAGAGAGAGAGAGAACTATAATTTTAACAACACAATTCAATCTACAACATCAACTTACAAGCTGCACCACATAAAGTAAATGATGATGTCACCATGACTGTCCAAACTGAACAACACATTTTCATAAGCCCATATTTTCTCAAATATTATAATAATGACATAGCCCAGTATAACCCGAGTTTTAATGATTAAAAAAAAGGAGAGAGAGACATAGTGAGAAAGAGGGAGAGAGGGAGAGACATTGAGTGAGAGAGAGACAGAGTGAAAGGGAGCGAGAGAGAGAGTTATCGAGTGAGAGAGAGAGAAGGCGTGTGCTCAGTGCCACTGTCACCGCAGCTTTAAAGCGTTTATTTTAGTATGTTTTATCCCCTCCATCATCTCAAGCCCCCTCATCTGTGGCTCTGTAACTCTCTAACAAGCAGGCTTCCATTATTTAAGCGATGTTGTCTTTGGCGTTTAGTTTAGCGATGCGCAGGCCTCCATGCAGGTGAGTTGTTGGGAGGTGGTGAGGATTGGCTAATTATCTCTGTCCATAGCTGCTGTAATGACCTGTCACTGTCAGCTTTGTGCCAGCACACCGCTGTCTCCCACAGGCTAGTCCAAATGAAGAGGAGACACCGCTCATCTCTGCTCACTCCCTGTCGCTCTGTCTCTCTTGGTGCCTGTTGTGTCATTCCCAATATGGCTCACAAACTATCTACAGCTAGGCCTTATTACCTTGTTTGTGTTGTTTTTTTTGTTGTTGGAAAGTTACATGTTTTGTGTTGTTACTGACCGTGACGGCGGTTATTATTTGTGTTCCCCACACACACACACAAACACACATTTGTCTTGTACTGGGTTATGTTGTTGACAGTCCCTTCCGTTAGCCCAGGCCTTGTTTGTTTATTTCTTCATTTTTCAAATTGTATTATTTATAAAAGGATGTAGAATTTCTCAAGGGGCTGTTGTTTGTATTTCATTTAATCAAGATGAATGATCGTTCACTAGCTGATCGCAAATGTTAATTACATGCACGTGGCAACATCTTAATGCAGAGCCATGACAGGGCAGGGGTATTGTTTACCCAGCGTGGCGCTCCAGGGAGGTCTTTCACCGTGGTTTATGAGTCTGCTTAGAGATGTGATTAAAGCACTCACTCTCCAGGGGATCCACCCATACTGCGGAATACACGGGATTCTCTGTGACGTGTGCAGTTTTGTGGTTGCCGAGTCAAAAACAAGAGTAGTCTCACAGTGTCGGGCAGAGACGTGTGGTAGATGTCCCTGTCTCCCTGTCTCCCCATAGTGCTGCATGAGACCAGAGACTGACGGAGACACAAGGAACTCGTTTGAGCTAGCTTAGCTTCAAAATGAAAGCCCGTCACAAGGGGGCATTGCCTGCAGGCCTGTATGACCAGGGAGCCATTAATCAAAGTCCTCCACCTCAACCTGTATTTCTCTCTCTCTTACTCTCCCCCTCCCCCTCTCTCTCTTACACACACACCACACTCTATATCTCTCTCTTTCTCTCACACACTATTTCTCTCTCTCTCTCTCTCTCTTTCTCTCTCTCTCTCTCTCTCTCTCTCTCTCTCTCTCTCTCTCTCTCTCACACTGCAGCAGGAACAACACTGTGCCTTATCGTCTTTGATTCAAAACATGAGACCAGTGTTGGACAGTATAGTATTGCCTTTTCAAGTAATTAGCAGAGTAACTCATTTCTATTTCTATAATATTAAAATTACTAAAGTAATGCTGCATTACTGCGTAACAAAAACGAGATGTCTGGTCCTATCAAACTTAGGGTAGGCTAATTGAACCAATCTGTCCAATCATCTGGTTTGAGAGGCTGCAATGTTTTCACTTTGGCTGATTGTTGACTCCTAAGGTTAACTAATGATCCAATGAAGAGGATTCAATTCTATAATGAGCTGGCTACACAGGTTGTCATTTTTAGGAAGGGGCAAGGCAGGGTAGTGATTGTGATTGTGAAAGTAATATTGTAATGTAACTAATTACTTTTAATTCCCAGTAATGAATAAAGTAAAAATAGTGAAAATAGTAACTTATTACAATTCCTGAGTAACTTGCCCAACACTGCATGATACATCTACTAAAACTTTACTAATAGTTTTCTTCACATCGAAAGCTGAAAAGAAACACTAGTGACTAGACCATCCCACATATCAGCAACTGAGTGTTGTATCTTACATAATAAGCATGAATGGGTGGATGTGAAACATATGGGCTGTAATTATTCCATGAGGGGCTGTCAGCGTTAGCCCAGTGAAGACCCTAAAAAGGCTTCTGACGCTAAACCAAATTCAACGTCCAGATGGGCTTATTTTGATTAATTTTGACAGGAAGAAATTATTAATTAGTTGGCCTATGTCTCACCATATTTTACTAGACAGCACAAAAAAATATAAAATAAAAAGAAAAAAACAATAGATAAAATGTTGACATTAAAGTATTTTCATCAATATAGCATTATTAATTTGGCCTAATGAAATATTTGGTCCTGGTGGAAATCCTTGCTTGTTACAAGGAGCGCTAATATCAAGTAACTGAGAGACTATGTACTGAGAGAAGATTGGGTTCAGCGCATCATTTAATTATGTCTGTTTCCCTTCTCCATATTAAGGAGGCAGCATGGTGCTAATTTTTGCTCGTTGCTTCTGCTATATTCTTGGGCTGCAGTGAGCTGCGGCTTAGCCTGCAATTTGGTTTGAATTGCTTCACTTCAGACTGTAGATAATTTTACTTGAGTGGATAGCTGGGGTGGTGCTGGGGATTTTTTTTTGGGTGGGAGGCTGGGGTTGCACTTTTTTTTATAACTTTGTCTAATAAAATGCTGCATATTTTATGCTAGGCCCCTCTGTCGTGACCCAGCAGGCTTTGGTGGCCGATATGCCATGCACACATTTTAGATTTCTAGAGTGAAAAAATGTTGCTGTGATACCATGGTTAATGGCACAGTATATTTTAATGTAATATAAGGAACTTATGTGCAACAAAATGCATATATTAATATTAAGTACAGTACATCAACTACAGACAATATATGAGTCTAAGTATCTGTTGTAGTAGGCGTCATTGGTTTTAAGAGAACCAATTCAAATCAGGAAAGAGATACAGTACTGTATGCCAACTTCATAATGGATTCATTGTGGAGGTGCATTCATCATAATGAATGCACCACTAACTATCAGGCACATCATTACTGTACATGTGTTGTCCTTTTATAACACATCCAGTGATGCAGTCAGCAGGTAAGGTGATTATTATGAATATTGTTGTTATGATATACCCATGAACTCTGCTGGAGATTAATTTGGCCCTTGAGATAGATGGCAAAGACAATGTGTTGCTTTTTTGTCATTATCCCCTAGGGTGACGTGGTCGGTCAAAGCTTCATGTTCTGGGTGCTTGTGTGATGCGTTTAGTTCAGAACTCCCATGTGATGTTGATGCGGTGTGTTGTTATCGGCAACCTGTTAGAATTGTGCGTACACGTGTCGACAATGATTTAGGGCTAGTACTACCAAAACAGCGATTACATGAGGCCAGCATCATCCGTCATGTGACTGTGTCTGGTCATGTGACTGCATGCGCTCTATAGATAGCGAGGCAACCCCTCAATAAACAAGCATCTGCCTTCCATAGTACTGCAGTTGTTCCAGGTGGGTTTGATATCTGCATTAGTCCACATCATCCCTAGTTTTCATTCCTATCTTTTGACTTTATTACATTGACAACAAGTTTTCTGTGTACAGGACACAACGTCGACATGATCTCTTCCAGACTATTTCATGGAGAAATGCAATATTGAAAGATCAGTTTCAATGCTTTATTGAGTAACCTATCCAAAATGTCAGATCACTTCTTTTTATCCAATATTTCTACCCATGCCCTTCTTCCAAAGGCCAGTACTGTACATTTATGAAATGTTTGCAGGGCCTACTCAGCTTTCTTTCAACCTGAATTGTGATACAGTATTGAGAGGCTAGATACACTTTTGACTAAAATCTCAGAATGAATCAGAGTTTATCTAAACAGACCTTGAATTGAGGGCAACAGGAGGGGTGAGTGGAAGAGGAGTTAATGCAGGTCTGAGAGTTTCACTGAGGATTGGCGCTACCTGAATATTTTAAGCTCTACTCCGTCATTAGCACTTTATTAGTGGGTTGAAGACATCTGAAATTCATGCAGTAGAAGAAAATACTGTCATCTTTTCTTCATCTTCTGTTCACCTTCCAAGTGCAATTTATCAGCGGAGCCTGGAAATTGATTTTGTGATTTATTATTTGGGTTACGGGTGAATGTGATTGAAACAGTCCATCTTCTCGTGCAAGTTTGCTTACTTTATACATACTTTGTCTTGTGTCCCCATTTCAAATGTTTTTGTCAACTGCTGGTGTCTCTGCACATGAAAATGATGCCAAACCCCATTTGTTCTGTTCGAGTTCATGTCTATTCAGTGAGCCTGTTTATACAAACTGAAGCTTTCATGCTGGATTCATGCTTGTTCTAATTACAGTTGTCAACGCAATCAATTGTTCATATGTTCATAACTCTTTGTTTATCTTTCTTTTCTAAATGTCTGCATACAGCATATAAATATTTGTCAAACAACCTTGTCCTCTCATACATATTTGGTGTTAATCCAGAACCGTCTTGTATGCACCTGAGAGAGCTTGCTACTTACTGTAAGCTGTAAAAATACCTTATAATTCACAGAGAGCTGTCATGCGCATTACATTCTTTTGGAATCTCTTTGGCTCCTCTGGCAAATATGAAGTGACAAGACTGACAGACTAGTCAGAGTGGACCATTGAGCAGGCCGAAAGCAAAATGTCAGAGATGACTCTGACAGTCAAATGCCTTTTCTGGCTGTTAAAATGAGATTCCTGGCTTTCAAATGAGACTGTGTTGAAAGTGTTGAATCCATTAGGGCTCTATTCTCCCCACTGATTAGTGCTTTTTGCAGCTGGAGCCTTTATTAGCATACATGTTTGTCATTAGCACATTCTCTGTGTGCCTGGCAATATATGTATGCTGTAATTATATTGTATTTTCTGGTAAAACCAACCCGAAAGCAAAATCCTTTTTCTAGGAGAGAGTTTTCTGTAAGGTGAGATTGCTGGCTTGATGTTAAAAGACTGCTCCACATGACAGAGCTCTATTGAGAGCAGTGATGCAGGCATTGATGCTACCTATACTGTATATACTGTACATACAGTACAGTAGATAGTACAGTATGTTTATACACCACATTTAATACAATACTAGGATATTTTCTGTAAATTGTGTTAACAGTGTAGTTCCCACTGGGTTATCTCAGTGCTGCAGCAAACTCCTCAACAGTCAAAAGTCAAACATTACCACCTCACTGTGAATTAGTTGGTTAACATTTGAACGTACCACTTCTTTAAACTTCTAAAAGTTATTATTCCAGGATTTTCACTATTTCAAATGTTGTCACAAATATTTGTAGCATTGTTTGACAGCATTTGATAATGAAGTTGATCTAATGTTAATAACATTCATTACATTCATTCATATTCAGTGCCACTGTGTAGACTGAGGTTGATTTAGCCACATTATACAGCTGCCGGGGAATGGGAGGTTTATCTTGTCCATTCTAACGTTTATATAGAAGAAAACCACTTGAGTAGCAGAGTGTGTGGAAAATGTATTTTTTGAGAAATTATATAATCTTTGCACCAAACATTCATGTATTACAGTCCTAGAATTGGCTCCAGAAAGAATATTTCACATCAGAGCCTTTGCAGAGAAAAACACATTTGAATTAACAGGGATTTCAATTGGGGTTTGCTAAATTACTTATTTTTCTCTCCACACGACTGCATGTTAAAAAGCAGTGAGGTTGGCTTGTTATGAGCATTGCTTAAACACAGCCTGGATGTGTCTGTATTTCCTTGTCATTCCCTTTAATAATTAAGTCTAAACATAGCATTTGTAGTTGTCAGTGGATATTTGAGAAGACTGTAGTCAGTAAATGTATTAACTTAAAATGTTTTTGAGTGCAAACTTTAAAAGCGTCTTTGCTGGTTTTCATAAAGACTGGGGCTGTTAATAAGACTACACTTTTGACAACTGGGAACACTTAATTCACTTATTTGAGTTAAAAAAAAAAAAAACGTTTTTCCTCCCTAAAGCAATTTTTTATATAGCTCAATGGTTTAAAAAAATGAAACATTAAACAAATCATGTTGCAGGCACACCACATAGGCTACTGTATAGATATATACCTACAGTATATACCTGTATATCTATGTATAAATATATATATACAGCAGATTTATGGATTATGACAGCTGGAAAACATGAATTCTAAATGGAGGGATAACGCTAATGAGATTGTAAGAGAACTCAGGTCACATTTCCAGCGATAGTAGATTGGTTATTATGAACAAGCCTACTCAAAGCCCATTGTGGAATTGGATTGCTTTTTACATTAAGCTGTTAAGGGTCGAAGGTTTGTCTCTGCATTTTAGTCCATTTATTTTTCATTCTGCTCACTTGAGCTTGCAGGTGTGCTCGAACCTATTCACCCAGGAAGCAATCTAGCTTTTGATTAAGGAAAGCATTCCACTCAATCACCATGCCTTTTTCTGCTTTACCTGAGTAATAAGCTTTACATCTGATCATTTGCCCATTTCTTAATCAGTGGTTTGATGCACCATGCTCTTTTTTGCTGAATTTGTGTTTGCTTTATTAGCTCATCATTTTCCATGTTCAGATAATGTGTTCCACTAAATGAACAGTGCTCCTGCTGTGATACAAACTGAAAATCGCCATTACATTTGATTAGAATGAAGTAGAATGGGGTCTATTTTACGTAGGTGAAGTTCAACTCCATAAAGTCTTGTTAGGGTCACCTTCCTTTCTAATGCATTATCTTTAGCAAGGGGGTTTTGTTACCAAGGACATGACATCTCCATTAAAGGCAGGTTTAGTCACTCTCAAGAATGCTTGCTAACTTCAAGCTCAAATCAAACACACTCCCCTATAGAAGCTCTGCCCCAAATATTGAAATGCAAGTATACATCGAAGCCATGGGCATTGTATGTTGTTAGCTTTGTTTGCCACTTTGTTTATGCTCCTATTTCCGGAGCCAGTGCTGTGTAGAAGTACCAGATTGTTTTTTCAGAATGCACAGAGAACTGTAAACTAAATTCAAGGAGATATTTGGTTAATTTGACACAGTGTATTAGCTTTCAATTAGTTTACAATAGCTGACTATACCTTTAATAAAAAGGCCTTACGGACTGAGCACACACACACACACACACACACACACACACACACACACACACACACACACATTGTGGTTTAATACACACACAAAGAACCCACATGTGGTGTCATTAGATGGATGTAAAGTTATGTAGGAAAAATAGACAAATCTGCTAAGTGCAGATGGCAGGAGGGTGTTTGAAAGAGTCTTACTAGTGATCATTGGAGGTAATTAATAAGTACTAGTCATCCCCTCTTGGACACCAAATGTCACCAGGTCTGGGACATGGCTGGTCCCATGTAAGAACACACACACACACACACGTTAACCCATTAAGATATCTTCATCTCTGCAATATGCACGCACAAACACACACACATACACATGCACGTAAAGTGTAACCATTAGTAAATTGCAGTGTAAATATCAGTTCATCCACGTTACAATAGATTATACACTTTAGAGCTGGGGCTTGGGATCGTGGGCTCCTTCTCCAGTGCTGCTGTTTTAGTCGTTTGTGGTATGTGGGTTGGACTGATTGGCATTACACGGACCAGGTTGGTCCGTGTGATGCTTCTCAGTTTAATTTTCCCGGCTATGGACAGGTATCTGGAGGGGTAATGCCGAGTCCGGGTGTCCAGGGTTTTGCTTTTGCCGGCTTTGAGGGACTGAAGCTTAATAGATTTTAACCATTTCTCCATTCTTTATGTTTACTGG
>JAODOY010084407.1:0-14337 GCA_025399855.1 Forbesichthys papilliferus
GGTGAAGGGGGAAAGAATGCTTGGTATGTGCGGGAGATACTAAAATTACGTCCGAGGAGTGGTACACGATATCAGTGCAGACTTTAAAGCACACGACAACAAGCACGTTTACGTTGGTCTAAGAGCTTAGGCGATATTCGGTAAATGATAATTATATTTGTCATACGAGCTCATGCAGAACTGGAGTTTTACGACCGAGCATTGCAATTTATGTCATGCTGAAACCCCACAGTTTTAGAGATGGTTTCGTCTGTAGTAGGTGGGACTCAACACTATCGGCAGGACGTCGTAGATCAATGAACCGGACCGTCACCAAGGGTTGGTCCATCGTTTTGTGTTTGCATCTGACTCTATATGTCAGTGCTTTTGTATACTAGGTTCCTCCATTACACTATTCGTGATCATTATTAAATATGCGGATGTTTTAAATCTGTAGTCTATCACGGCCATTGGGATTATATAGCGATTCTGTGTTGCTTCATAAGAAGATATAATATAAGCATAACCTCCAGGATGATCTTTGCAAATACTGGCAACCCACTGAAAACAGCCAATCGAAAGCAGGTAAGCCTTAAGAGAAAATAAGCACATTGGGTTGTTTCTCACACATTTTTTAACATTCTGTAGAGGAGACATTTTTAGTTTAGAAAATGCATGAAACCCAAAATGACATTGGAAAGCCCTTTCCTGCTACAACGGGGATGGATCTTTTCTTTCAACATTTAGATATAAATCTTTATGTGGGGGGAGGAACTGAAGATGAACTAGCAATTCTGAATCACATTGGTTGGTGATAGGCTACAGTCAAATGAGATTGATGGAAATTAGATTGATAGCTATGACGACGGTACCTCGACGGAAAGATCGTGAAAGATCTAATGGTTGAAGGCAGATATTATTATACACTACAGAAATTATTCACCCATAGGCCTACCTCGTCAAAAAACACACAAAGGCTAATGATTGAGCACATGAAAGAGTCTAGAACACAATGTTTCCTTGGTCCTTGGTGAACCTAGAGGCATGTTATCCGTGGTCCAGAGTAAATGGATGGAACTATATCATAATGCAACGTTCCGGGTTATATTAACCTCCATTCCCCCCAACCCAAATGTAATAATTTGTCAAATAAACTGGAAATAGGCCTACATTAGTTAAGCCCATCCCCTGAAAGAGGCAGGCTGGTATATTGAAAGCTACACATTACTTATTGATTAGATAAAATGGATTGTGGGCTTTTACAGAGCAATTTAGAGCCCAGTGCCCATGTGACCCCAAGTATCCGCCCTTGCAGGCTTGTGTTTTTCTTGTCTTGGCTACAGCATACCAAACAGGAAAGAGGGGATTCGTTTTATTTCTCCACCTCCACAAAGCAGTCTCGAACTCAATAAAAATAATTGTCTGACATGCATGTAAGAACTGAATTAGTAAGGGTTTCCTCTGGGTGTAATAACATTTCTTCTAATGACAATAGTCTCTTGTAATGACCATTTTACTTTGAGGCCAATTAGAGGAACCGCCCTCACTGTGCTTGTGAAAAAAGGCCTGATGCAAATCTAATGTCTATACTGGTCCTATAGACACATCCTGCAAAACCTTGCTCCTAATATAGGGTAAAGCCATTGCATTGATTGTGCTATTTTGGTATGGTTATCTTAAACATCGTGGTTGTATACTATTATCAGTTCACTGTATTTAATATGTAGTACTTGTGTTTATTTTGCATGTGACCTAATGTGGCTTTGGGCTGCTTGTAGCTATTTTAATGAATGGGTACCTAAGGGGAGGAACTGCTCTGCACAAGAGTGCTGCATGGTTAGGCTTTTACGTTGATGCAACTGTAGGTTTCTGATAAACTCTGAAACAGGAAGTTAGCTTTTGTCATTGAATTACACAATATGTCCTTAATGCTCCCATATAACAGCTCGCACACTTAAAAGACAGACACACATATACATTTTCTACAGTATATGCGTATTAACTATTGTAACTGTAACTCATACATCCTACTCACATTTTTAAAGGTAGAATATTGTGGGATTTCTTACAATGGATAAAATCACTTTCTAATATAATATAATTGTAGTACTTGGTTATTTTATTCTTTAATTGATGCTTCATGCTGGTACCTTTTTTTATAATAATAATAATAATAATAATAATAATAATACACTTTATTGGTATATCAACTTTCATACAATTGCAGTTCAATGTTCACATGAACTCTTAATATTAATAATAATAATAATAATAGACTATTTATGTAGCACTTTTCACACAAGAATTGCAGCTCAAAGTGCTTTACAGAGAGGAAATACACACACAATAGTGCTTCCCAAAAGAAATACAGGAATATAAAATGTTTAAAAGAATCAAATCAAATAAAAATACATAAAATGGTAAACAAATGACAACAATGAGACAGCAATACATGTATAACAATGCTACCACGTATTGACAAAACACAAGATGCACACACAGTGCTGTTTGAGAACATCTAATTTGTGTAGCCTTGTTTCCGTTCACACACATGCATATGGGTTTGCCTGTGTGTTGCTACCAACACATATTAAGAGACACACCTCAGTTGCATTTGGTGCTCTCATTGTCGATGGTGTCATCCAACCACAGTCGTTGCTCGGACTCCCAAGATATCAAGGTTCCCATAGGCAGTGGCCTTCCCACACGTAGCCAATTGTGTATCCCATCAAGCTAAGGTGATTATTTGGGGTTATGGGGCTCAAGGAGTGTCCCTTGAAAAAAAAAGGTGGATGTCACATGTGAAGTCCATGTTTTTTTGTGGTTGTAAGGGGATGGCTATAAAACAGTGTGTGAGCCTACCTATATGGGCAGAGGGGCAGAGATGTGTTGGAGACACACAGTCGCAGTTTCAAACCAAAACAACCTAACAATCCTAATTCCATACACTAATTGAAGAATACATTGAAAGTTGATCTTTTAGGCATGGTGTCTATTAGAAGACACACTGTTCCACGCTTTCTAACAGACAGATTTCTGTGTGCAGTCCTACCCCATGACTCCATCCAGCCCTAGCAATAGCAGCAACAGTAGCAGCACGGGCTGGGAGCAACTCAGCAAAACCAACCTGTACATCCGTGGCCTGGCTCCTGTTACTACAGACCTAGATCTGGTCAAACTCTGCCAGCAGTGAGTGCCCAGTACACACACGTGTGTCCCTGTAGCCACACACGCATATTAATTGCACACTACCAATCGCCACATCCTGGTTCTTGTACACAGACATGTGTATGCACACACATGCGGGCGCACACGCACACACACACACACACACACACACACACAC
This sequence comes from Forbesichthys papilliferus, assembly GCA_025399855.1. Classification (NCBI taxonomy): domain Eukaryota; kingdom Metazoa; phylum Chordata; class Actinopteri; order Percopsiformes; family Amblyopsidae; genus Forbesichthys; species Forbesichthys papilliferus. The sequence goes on from JAODOY010084407.1 coordinate 3,326, forward strand.
ACATTGCTGACACGCATTATTGCAATCATTCCTATTAAGGTCAGTAATACATGCAACATTCATCTATTCTAATCTAAAGGACACATGAATATGCTATTGTGGTTTAAAATGTAGACCCAACCACTATATAGACTTTAGTCTCTTCATTTGAATGGCAAGCTTATGGAGCGAGGCGTTCAACCATGAAACTAGCAGCAGCTGTTTGTGTCATGTTTGCCTGTGTTTTGTTCCTGTTCCCAACGGTGTTTGTCGGCACAAAGCAGAAATGAAAGAGCTTTTCATAGCAACAGTGTTTGAATGGTGATGTCACCTAGACATTCAGCCTGGGCGGTGTGTACTCAGATACCAGTTATACAAACTGTGTTTCTAGTACAACATTTTAAGACTGTAAGTGCTTTATAAACAAAGGTTCAATGAAATGTGCTTGAAGCATTATGCTATAACTACAGAATGTAGATGATGCCCGGGAAAATCTGCCGTCAACTTTACAATCAGTATGTGATAAGAAGGTACGATGAGATACATTGAGAAGGTACTGTAAGATAGTTACTATAAAATGTAGTGTAGATACTTAGGCATTAATTCACAGGAACTTACATTTACGTAAATACTTATATGATTTATATGTATGTATGTATGTATATCAACGTAATGTACATGTTAATCTGTTCTCAGGTATGGTAAGATCCAGTCAGCCAAGGCAATCCTGGACAAGACAACTAACAAATGTAAAGGTCTGTTTGCTCATTCATTTTTGAATTTGTCACATGGAGTTATTTAAACATACTACTAGTTGGTGTGTTTGTTTAATTATTGGTGTTTCTCTCTCTGAACACCATTCTGTCAATGGTAGGTTATGGCTTCGTAGACTTTGACAGCCCTGCAGCCGCTATGAAAGCAGTGCATGCTCTCAAAACCAGCGGTATACAAGCACAGATGGCCAAGGTGAGATAGGTGTACTGTGGCAAACTGGATTATATGTTTGCATGCGTTCTATTACTGTAGGCAAATATTTTTTCCTAGGATGACTTTGGAGGATCCTGGTTGACGTCTTCTCATATCCTTATCCTAACCGTGTGATGATTACTGTAATAATGATAACCTTAATCTAATGTTTTCATATTACTGTCACAGAGCAGCTCTTTTTTAATCTGACAAACATGACAACCTTCCAAACTCATAAGTAACACACACACACCCACAATCCTACTGTACATGATTGTATGTGTGACAGCACGCATGTCTGTGTATTGACATGGGTGAGTGTGCCACATGTTTGCAGTATATGTTCTCATACTATGTACTTTAGACAAACATAGGTGTAAAATGCATGTGCTTGTGTTCTGCTTCTGTGTGAATGTGACTCTCATGTTTACTGTTCGTGTGAGTGAGTGAGAGACATTGGAGCATTCACATGTACTCAGCTGACTAGCTCTTCTCATGATCCCATGTGTATTCACTGCCAAAACCAGATGCCACATACAGTATATCTCTGCCAACTAACCTGTCAGTTAACAACACACACATACTGGACCCCAAGCTCCCTGAGCCTCTATTCCGGTTTGGATATAAGTTTAGTAGTAGCATTGATGCTAATGTTCGCACTACAGCTGCAGCATACAATATTATTGCCACTAGAAATGCACTTCTTTTTACCATCTTATATATATATTTATTTTTATTTGGATTTAACCATTTTATATTACATATGTTGTTTTTCTGTATTTCTGCATTTTCTTCTGGGAAGCACTATTGTTAGTGTATTCCCTCTCTGTAAAGCACTTTGAGCTGCAATTCTTGTATGAAAAGTGCTATACAAATAAAGTGTATTATTATTATTAATATACGGCGCAATTTTACAGCATCATATTACATTTTAGAGGGTTCTTAGTATTTAGGCACTTCATGCGTGATTTGTGGCACAGGTGGTGTTTAGGTTGTTTGTTATTTCTGGTATTTCTCACCCTAGTTCATAGTTTTACCCGTTTTGTACAAAAATAATTATTAGTACATACATTAGATAAAAGGTTAATCTGATACTCCTGTAGATAATAGAGAAATAATAGAAATTAAGTGTCTGTGCGTTTGCATAGGTGTGTGTGTAATACAGTATGTGTGTCTGTAAATGCATGTCTCTAAGACAATGTGACATTTGACCAGGATGTTCCCAAACTGTCGTCATCTCTGAATAGATACAAAGCCTCTTTTCTTTAAAGTTTGAATAATATCAAAATTAGCTTTGGGTTATTTAGCATTCCATTCCAGGCAATTTTAGTTCATCAATGGTTCTATAAAACCTTTTAACTCATGACCCAGAGGGTGCCAGAAACTTTATACATTAATGCAATATACTCCAGCACAGTAGGAGACTGATCCTGTATTACATGAACAGCAACAGGAGCAGGACCCCACCAACCTGTACATCTCCAACCTGCCACTCTCCGTGGACGAGCAGGAACTGGAGAACATGCTGCGGCCCTTTGGCGAGGTGGTCTCCACTCGGGTCCTCAGAGACTACAGCGGCAACAGCCGAGGGGTGGGCTTTGCCAGGTCAGTCTCGGGGGTGATCTGCTGCCAGTGCCAGTGATATAGTGTTTTCATCTAGCCCTGGCTTGCGTGAACGGTGAAGAAATGTCACTGACCCACTTCTCGCATCTAGGATGGCCACAACAGACCAATGTAATGCTGTGATTTCTCACTTCAATGGCAAGTTTATCAAGATGTCCTCTGGAACTCTGGGTAGGAATGAATTCACTCTTGATCCATTCTGTATATGACATTAATGCCTATACAAATAAACATTCATATATTATTATATATCATCCGCCCAACCGCACTGCTCTTAACTGGCCACATGCTCTGTCCTTAGCCCCATCAGAACCCTTGCTGTGTAAGTTTGCAGACGGCCAGAGGAAGAAACACACTCACAGTCCCTATGTTCCCAATGGACGGACATGGACCAGAGAAGGGGATCTGCGACTGGTATATTTGCATATTAGCTACGTGTGTCGTGACCCTCTGCTAGCCTCTGCTAGCTAAAAACAAAAAACAAAAACGCTGGATTTTCAGTGTTTCAGCAACTTATTTACGTTTCCTTCCATGTATTTTTGAATTGTGTGTTAGATTAAATGGTATAATATGAGCAGTTACTTAAACTGAAATGTAAGTAATTCTTTATTTTGTGTTTCAGGGTGCAATGACACTTACCTACGACCCTTCTACGATAGCTATGCAGAATGGGTAAGTTATGGCTTATTTAATTGCTAGGTTCAGAGTGATGATTCATGCAACCTCATTTTGTAACACACCCTCTTTGCCAGGTACTACTCCTCTTATCCGTTGACCAATAGGATGATGGCTGCCCAGCCCGCCATGTCCCCGTACATGTCCCCAGTACCTGCTTACCAGGTAATTTAAATAAAAACATGTTTGTTGTTTCGTATATTTTTGTGGACTAGTCTCACTGTTGGAGTCCAGTTGAGCGTATCTTTATCTCTCTCATTTTCTTTGAAGATTATTGCTCCCATTTCATTTTATTTATATGTGAAATTTAAATAATGATTTGTCATTGTGTGATATACGGGATATATTATGTATATACTTATTATTTACTCTGTATAAAAATACATAGTAAATAAATAATAAATAATATAGCCTGCATTTTACTATTACATGCGCCATTACTAATAGTCTCTATGTGTTTGTGTATGTGTACACTATATAATACACCTTGTTGTCATGTAATTCATTGTCACTGAATTCCCCTAATTTAACCTAATTATTGCATTATAATTCCACCAGATTCATACATACCCGCCTCACACATAATCTTTTCAACAAAACTGTGGGCAAAATGAGGTGTGAGCCTGTTAAATCTGTCTGTGCGTGTGGGCTGGGGAAGGGGGGGGGGTCAGAGAAGAGTACCAGTCACTCTGCACTCATAAAAGATTCATAGAAGGTACGTTTTAGTAAAGCAGGCTTTAACCACAACACATATCGAGCTTGGTCCCTTTAAAATGGGTGCTACCTGTGTTCTGTATTCTCTCACCATCATTGTGTCTTTTGTTTAGTCCTGCTAATGACATTTCCTTACAGCGGTAAAAAAGCCCTTAATCATTATCTTTCTGGCGTTTTGTCAGATGCAGAATCACTCTTGGACCGCGCATCCATCTTACATCATGCAGCAGCCGGTAAGGAAACAACCGCTAGCCCCTTTAATCCCATTCTGTAGTTCTATGGGGGAGAATGGTTGTGCGACTGTAACAGGACGTGTTCTGCTGACACAACTAGGCTTTACTGCTTCTTTAACTGGCACTGTGTGTACTAGTGTGTGTCCGTGTGTATGTGCGTGTAAGTCAACGAGACACAGAGAGAGAGACACTAGGCTGCCGAGTTGGCACAACTGAAATGACTTACAGCCACTGGCTTCCTCCCCCTGCCCTTCCCATCACTACATCCAGCAGGAAATGCCTGGAGCACAGGGTCATATGACTCGTAGGGCTGTTTGACTCTTCCAGCAGATGGTTTCCAGTAGAGCAAGTGTCTGTACTGATTCCCCCTTCCCCCACTCCTAACTAGGAAATGGTACATTCCCTGAAGGCATGACTCTAAAGGGATAGAAACTGGTAGTTTCATGTGAAAATCTCTTGTTGTAAACCAGAAGCAGACAGACATCTTGTTTAACTTGATACTCTTGTATCTTATACATTTGATACTTTCATTTGGTTTATTTAGGCATAGTCACATTATATTAATAACATTTGGTGTGTCGTCTTTTGCAGGTATGTTTAAATCATACTACACTTTAGTTTGTACTGTAGTTTTTGTTTACCACAATGATACTGCATTTACTGCATGAATGTCAGAGTTAAGTTCTTAACCCCTTCTCACACCAAGACTAAATATTAACAGAATCACTTTTTCCACAGGCTGCTGTGATGTCGCCCTCTGTGGACCCCTCCATGTCACTGCATCCCACGGCAATGATTAGCCAACAGATGGGCCAACTGTCCTTAGCCAACAGTGGAGCAGTGAGTTGGCACACTGTTATCAGACACAAAACAGCATCTAATACATTCATATGTACAGCGAAATTTGCAACATTATAAACACTTTTGATTTTATTGGTTTAATAATAATATTACTACCAATAATAATAATAATAATAATACATTTTAATTCAGGACGCCTTTCAAAACACTCAAGGGCATCTTACAGTGTCAATAGGCAAATATAAAAATGTATATAAAATATTTGGCATATATATATATACTATAGTATTGAACATTTTACTAGGCAGGAATATACATTTTAGAAACAAGATATATTTACATTATAAATATTTTGGAAATATATACAAAATATGGTGGTATACCCCGGAGACATACAATACATTTGCGTTGACGGATCATAATGTAATAAATGCCAAATGAAGACATTATTAATGAAACTGATTAATTTGTAATATAGCATCAGCTTTCCTGGCCTTTATTGGTAATTACACTATCAAGTCACATTGTAATTCATATTAGCAGACACTTTCATCCACAGGGTAGCTCAGCTCAGACCCAGGACATATCAGCTGGGCGTAAAACACACAGACAGCCCTGACCCATGGTCCTATATAAAGAGTATACCAGAGCCATGGAAAGAATAGAGTTACGCCAATGGATGTTTGAAATTGTCAACGGTCACATGGTTCATGGAGAGGCAAAGCCTATGGTAAAATAGTTATTTAGGCTTCCGGAATTATTTTGAGGCTCTACAATCCGCCATTGCTGTGAAAAAATGATCAAGTTTAATGAACGGAGATGGCGCAACTCTCTCTTTACATGGCACTGGAGTATACTACAGGTATATACAATCTTGTGATTTACATTCAAGCACCACTGGTTAAAAATGTTGCTAATCACCAAATACTGTAGAAATGCAAATACTGTAGAAATGCACTATGATGTTTGCAAAGGGGAGGGTGAGTAAATTAAAGCCTGTTAATGTTGTTTTTAGCCCTACAAAATTAGTAAAAGAAGACATCAATCCTACTGTAATACTTTATTCTTCCACGTTTTACAGTATATTGCAGCTAATCACGCTTTGCAAGCAGCCTACATGCCCCAGTATACTGTCCTGCAGACAGCACCTGTAAGTTCACTCTGCATTACCTCATGAAAATACATTAATATATTTTATATAGCAAAGCTATTTGTTTATGATTTAAATATACAGTATATTTAATATAATCATATAAGCAATGGCATAAGTACATTTTTTAAAGGGGACCTCCTTGCGTTGTGTTCAGAATTGAATTACTGCAACAATGACATGTCCCTCCCACATGTAAGTGAGAGTGAATCGCTCCTCTCTACTTCCCCTATGGCTAATCATACCCTTCCCTACTCCTCCCTATAGACCTATCTGACCCGCCCCCATTGGTTACGGTTGCTAATGTCCCACAAACCTTTGTACCTTTTAGGACGTTCTATGATATTCTCTCTCGTGTTCCTAATAATATTGCAGTGTGCTTCTTGCCAAATTAGTCTACCATGTCACAACATGAGATCCTACACTGGCTGTAAATGTTATTCTGTCCGTTACAGAATAAGCATTACAGTTATAACAGCCAAGTTCGTAGCTAGCCCGTAATGGTACTAAAAGCGAATACACATAACCTTTACTTCACCTTAAATGCCGTGTATTTGTCGATGGTGTTCACATTCAGTTCAGCCGTCTCCCACAAGCTTTTAATCCGCCGTAACTTCAGTTCAGCCAATTGTGTTTTCTGGTTTTAAAAGAGGACGAGCTCCCTGCTGTACAGTTGGCTACCGTACTGTACACTATAGTCTGACTGGCATGGTAATCTCGTTGGAATTGAATGTTCCCGAAGCACATCTAATTACCCATTTATAAGGGTGTCCAAGGATTTATTAGTGTTATAGTGCCCTGTGAAAATGGACGCTAAATGTTAATCTACCCCATGATGTAATAGTCTAACTAAAACTTGTTTTGTTGGTGAGACATCAGGCGTTGCTAAGGAAAATCGGGTAATCTGATTGGTTATTGATACGTGATTGACAGGTTGCAATGTTCTATTGTTAATTAACTTTCAACTTTCTCCCAAAGTAAGATATAGGGAGGAAATGTTGGTTTTATGGTCTTACACAATGAAGGAATGTACCTTTAAATTACTGTTACTTGTCCTGTAAAACAATATTATTAAAAAACATATTATAAAAAGGGATATATAGAATTGTTATGAATATTTACAAACCTGTCTAATGAAACACACTGTTTTACTGTTCAGGAGAATGGCACACCGCAACAGGTGGATTCATCTAACAACTCATCTCCATACAGTCAACACAGCAAGTAAATCCTCGGTATGAATGGGTGGGATCTTGGCTATTCTGACAGTTCTGCTGCTTGCTCTCGCTTTATCTCACACACACATATACCCGCTCTGTCTTAACTGACCTTCCTATTTGTCATATGCATGCATATATTGGCCTAGTTACAGTATTTGCATGTGGAAGGGCTGAGTTGAAAGCACAATAGAAGGGCAGAGGGGAATTAAATATTGTTCTGGACTGTATAAAATCACATATTCTTGTATAGTTTAGTATAGTTTATCTTGTGTGGTATAGTGCACAAACAATTTAATTGAATAATTACTTCAAAATTCTTGTTGAATTGTGAAATGTTTTGTAACCCCTTGCTGCCATCTGATAGACATACATAACTTCCAAAACAATCTGTCAGAAATTTTGGGAATAAATAATATTGTGTTATTAGTCAAACCCTTGCTGTGTTTTTTGTTTCCAGGACTAGATTACCCCTGTGTGAATGAAGGAGGCAGACTATTGCTGGTGAGTCTGAATGATAGCAACCTCGGCCCTTCCTGATTGGACCAGAAACATGAACTCTTTGCACAGACCCAATCCATCCATGGTGAAAATGGCAATAGTGTAAATGGACTAAAGTATTGGGTAATCATGTAAAGTTTTATTTTGATAAACGCCATGCAGATTTTGTTCCACTTTTCCAAGGATTCTTAAACAAATGCCACAGGACAACCTTATACGACGTGATATTGAAAAAATGCATGACATTGAAGTGTTTCTCCCAGAGATAGTTTTATAGTTTTCTTTTGTGAGACATGAAATATTTGCTTGCACTAAAATTGTAAGTTTCATAATTCCCTAGTCATGGTTTTCTAAGTGCTCATGTAGCTTGCATAATCAATCAAATTTCAACTACAGGCAACCATTTTCTTAGAAGATTATTGGATCTAGAAGGTGCCTTCTTTATATCACATGGAACATGCTCCCACACTCACATTGATCATGTGTGTAATGATGAAGATGTTCATGGAGTGGCCCACAAACTCCACTGGCAGCAATAAAGACAGTGAGTCAATGAGTCTAACTGCAATAATATAAGAGCTTAAGTTCACGATAAGCTGATTCCATCGTTTTCTCTTCCTTTTTTTTACTTCAAGGTGAGATATTCAAAAAAAGATGTATCTCGTATAAAAGAGTTAAACTTTTTTGAAATTACACGAGCTTTTACACAGAAAAGGCATGTGCCGGGAGGTTTAGGCTCTAAGAGGTCATGTTTTGACCAGTAATCTACCTCATGGTCCTATGTGTCCAGGTGTGCTAGGGTTTGCAGGCACAGCCCTTTTCACCAGAACAGACTAAAGCAGGACAACAAGCCATGCTCAGGAGCTGGCTGATAGGAACTTTTCATTTTTAAATCTCTCACTTATAAGAAATATTCCTCTTGTTGAAAGAAAGCCCTCAAAGAAACTTGTGCTTTGCCTCATTTTTATTTGTCGATGCCCTTAGTTTTTTTATTTTAAATTTTTTCATGTTTTGTGCTCTGTAATTATGGTCCATTTTAGAGATCCCAAAGTAAAACTGCTAGCTATTTCTTTTACGAGGTATGTGAAAACCTGTATTTGTTATGTATTTTCAAGCAATTGCTATTGCAGGCAGATTTAAGACAAGATGTCCTGCACTTGATCTCTTATCGGTTTTCACTCTAAAAGACTTAAAGCAAATGCATTTGGTATCGATGCTTCTGCAATGCTCTCCGAAACAATTTTTGGGCATAAGAACACCTGAAAACAATTTTACATTCACGCAATAGAAAATGTTTCTCACAAAACTCCCACTACAGTACATGTGTTAGAAATGTAATCTTAAGCGAAGGTTGTGTGTCATGTTGGCTAAAAAGTTGGTTGAGAAAAAATGTATCTGTAAATTATAAAAAGTGTGGCTTTAGTTTTTTTTATCCATTGTACATTTTTGACGATGATACAAAATTATAAAAACAAAGAAAACATATTTTTTGGATTTGACCATATATGTTTTCCTTCTCACATTCATTTTGTTCTTTATTACAGTAATTGTTTCTTTTGTTCTTTCCCTTGAAAACAAATAAATAAATAAATAAAAACTGCATAGACAATGTTTTTGATTGTATCTGACCGGTATTCCACCAAACATGAAGAGAAACGTAAAACACTTACTCGTCTTCATTTGTTTTCTAGAATATTCAGTAAATAATTTCCTCGACACTGATCTAAATTTCTTGGTAGCAGCACCACTGTGGCTACTCATTTCGACGCCAGAGGGCGCAACTAGTCAGAATCAGTCCGCAGCACCATATAATGTCTGCATCATATGTATGCACTGGCTTATAAAATCCACGATAGAACATTTAAAATTCAATATTTTCTATCATGGTCACATATTCTGATTAACTGTAGCCGTGAGACATATGTTTCAGTACATTGATTTCCAGTCTTATAGCAGAATGACCTTCCTAAACCCTGAGTCTTATTTCAGCTTATGCCAGAGACGTGAAGGCACCATGTCCCTCTTTAGTAGGGATCAAAACGGCTGGGATGCAAGATTAGACATCACACCCGTTGCTGGCCCCAATCTCCAAGAATATACATGTTCCAGTCTCCATCCACACAGTGATGTCAATCAAATCTCTTTTGTGACGGTATCAAGCCTTTGAAGATGCAGTTCCCCCCCATTTGCTCTCATACCCACGTTTTAATTCCACACAGCTGAGGGGACACATGGCACTATCCCTTGAGAGAACTCAAGGTCATTTTAGGGGTACAGCCTTTGAGAAGACATACGCTGATCTCATTTCATTCATTTATGGCAGTATGGAACTAGTGCTATATAATCCAACGACCAATTACAAATTGGTCATGTAGCACTTTCATCCGGCTTTTGTCCGGTGTCGGCTTTGGAGGCTTTGAACTTTGCTTTGTGATTTACACTATTCTATTGATGCATTCAGCATATGGTTCAATGTGGTTTATTCTGTTCTTTATGGAAATCACTTTGTTTTGTTCAAAGTGAGTGCCAGACACTATATGTGCTGGAGCTCTCCAATGTGTCAAACCAAAGCGACAGTTTTCTAAGAATGATTTCAACCACATAGGGAAATTCAACACACACAAATCACAGAATGACCCTTCATGAGTACCAGTCCAGTTTGACCAGTACTGAAAATGTACCGGCTCAATCACGCTAACATAACAGATTTCCCAGATGTTTCCTTAAACAACCAGAACAACTCACCTATCCCTACTATGTTTGTCCTCATTTGATTGTCCTAGTGTTTCTTTCATATGTCAGCCTTAATCTCTGACCATGTTTTCTGTGTACACATACACACACACCATACACACATTCCAGCAATATGAGTTTAGAGAGGAGGCTGTTGCAGACTGCATAGCTGTAACAACACTCCTTTTGCTTCCAGCCCCGTCCTCGGTGAAGGAAATGATTTAGGCTTGACACAACAGAGCACACGCAGCACACACACACACACACACACACACACACACATGGGCAGAGACACAGACATGCAGGACACACACACACACAATGTATTAAACAACGTCTTATATTAGATTGCAACATGTATGTCCGGGTTCAATGAAGCCGGATATTATAGCAGTTGTTACCGTCACTCACTATAGCGGG
>JAODOY010084408.1:0-14336 GCA_025399855.1 Forbesichthys papilliferus
GTTGTCACATGAAAAGATATGTTCACATATTTGCAAATATGTGAGGGGTGTACTCACTTTTGTGAGATACTGTATATAAAAAATGTCAGGTGATGGTAATGATAATAAAGTACTTTGTATATTAAAGTTATTTCTACAACTGGTTTTGTAATTGAAGGTCTGTATTATAAAGAATTACTCAAATATGACATAAAAACTCAGCAAAAAAAAGAAACGTCATGGTGTCGGGCGGTATATCACATCATTCTTCATGTGGTACCCTTTCTGCATGATCATGCTGACATGACCCTATAGCATGACAATGCCACCAGCCATACTGCTCGTTCTGTGCATGATTTTCTGCAAGACAGCAACATCAGTGTTCTGTCATGGCCAGCGAAGAGCCCGGATCTCAATCCCATTCAGCACGTCTGGGACCTTTTGGATCGGAGTGTGAGGGCTAGGGCCATTCCCTCCAGAAATGTCTGGGAACTTGTAAGTTCCTTGGTGGAAGAGTGGGGTAACATCTCTGCAGAACTGACCAATCTGGTGCAGTCCATGAGGAGGAGATGCACTGCAGTACTTTATGCAGCTGGTGGCCACACATATACTGACTACACTGTTACTTTTGATATTGAGCCTCCCTTTGTTCAGGGACAAATTATTCCATTTCCATTTCTGACACGTGTTTGTGAAACTGTTTTATGTCTTAGTTGTTGACTCTTTAATGTTCATACACATATTTACACGTTATGTTTGCTGAAAGTAAAAGCAGTTTAAAGTGAGAGGACATTTATTTTTTTGCTGAGTTTAATAGACATTAATCAAATATTTTTCTGTGTGATATTGTTTGCTTCACACACAAGCAGTCACAGTTGCATTCAAATATAAGGTGTATGAAGACACCTGCTCTGACCTGAAGACTTGGTAGGGGTGTTCTTTCCCTCGGTGGCCTGGTAGTGGATCAGATGGGACCACAAAGCAGACATCCCCTGTTCAAAGCATACAGTCATGCCATGCAGACTTGAACAAACCCATCCATATTCAACATGTATGTCATAATGCAGTCATTGCTTGGATGAGCGTGTTTGATAGAAATCAGTTAACATAGAAACATTCACAAACAGTGTTTTTGCAGGCCATTCATTAAATGTGTCCTTTAAAACATCACCTTTGTCAAACATCAGCTCTGGCCCCTCGTCAGAAACGTCCTTTACAAACATGTATATTAATGAATATCTGACCTGCTTAAGCTGTAGACCATGGCCCCAGGTTCTCTCCAGGAGGTCACACAGACCGTAGATGAGTGTGTTCTCCTGGAGGCCTGTAATGCTGGCTTCTCCCTGGCGAAATTCCAAACTCTCCTTCCCTATTCTCTCCATCAACATCCGCTTAGTCTTCAGACGACACTCGCTCAACAAACCATCGACAAACTCCCGATGGGTTTGACTGACAGCCAAAGGTGAGGTGTCAAGTAGCTTGGAATGACGTAGGTTCTTCCTCCCGAATGCGTGCTTCTGTTTAACAAAAGCACAATAAGACACACACCTCAAAGGTTCTGTGTGCATTTCAGTGAGCCTCCATACCGGTTTGTGTTCAATATCAAGTTCTGAGCTTTCAGCTGCAGCTGGTGTCTTGGGGTCAGACCTACGTGTCGCTGTGACTCGACCAGACCATCTGTTTGGCAAAAAAACAACTTCATTATCACAGCAGAATCCACACATCCAGTCCATGCGTGTGATTATTAAGTGTATCAAATGTGCATCATTGCTTGTTAGTTAATCTGCCAAAACTGCCGTTACTATGGAAGGTAACCTCGCAAGACCATCCTGATCTCATCCTGATCTCTCAAGCTTCAGTTAAATTTCACCTTGAGAATCACACTGGAAAGTCTAAGAATAAATGTGAATGTGTCCGAGTAGCAACTGAAAAACATGTTAAATGTTATGCGGGCGTAGTTTAGGTGTGTGGCATGGTATAGCGTTGCCGAGAGTAAAAACAACCAGTTAGTTCATCCAATCAACTGCAAAGTTTTTTTGTTTTTTGTGCCATGCCCTTTTCTGATTGACGGCTCCCCCGATGGACTTGTAACTAACAATCTAACTGGTATGTCAGTTTAACAATGAGGTGCTACCAATGACCACAGTACTCAAACTAAAGCAAGTGTATTCTCACTTGTTGGTGCTCTGACCCTGTGCAAGCACATCAGCCTGCAGCTTAGGAAAGTATCCCTGGTGATGGCGACCCTGGCCAATCCGCATGTTCAGCAGGTGCGGGTGAATGGCAGTGTGGTCTGCTTTCATAAGTCTGCGCTCTATGGCCTGGGCTGCACAAACAACAGTTAAAACACCATTAACTACAAATTCATCAAATCAATATTATTTTTACAGTTTAATTTTTTTTTAATATAATATTATATCAATACAAAGTGTCCAGATAAAAGTGACAAATTTAGACCTTCTTCGTCCTTATACATTTTCCACTTCTGCTCAACCTGTAATTTCAATTAGAACTTTTTAAATTACAAAAGGCTTTTGCATTCATCTAGCCGTGATGAGGTGAAGGCATGCAAAATTATTTCTGTGTCTTTAAAAGTTAACATTGATGGTATTTTTATTTCTCAGATGGTAAAAACATGATTGCAGAAGCTTATTGACGTGATGCTCGAAACTTAAATTTCTGTCCAACACCAAGTTTCTTTGCAACAGGCCTGACATGATCTACTAAGGAACCAGCAGAAGGTAGAATTCCCATTGTCAATTGCTGAGGTCCAGCTGTTAAAAATATAAAGCAAACAGGGCCTGACAGAATCAATTACTTTCAGTAAAAACTTTGTAGGTATTATATCAAGAGGGCTGGTAGACAGTTTCATTTGTAATACTGTTTCTACAAGTCTGGGATAAAACTGGTTAAGACTATATTGTTGTTGGTGAGAAACCTCTATAGAAGAGTTATTATTGGTAAAAGAGGCTCTGATTGACTACACCTTTTCAGTAATATAAGACAAAAAAAAAACAATTCACTGTCAACATCATTTTCAGCTGAGGCACAGTAAGGAGCTGGATTTACCAGTTCATCCACAGTCTTAAATAAAAATCTACGTTTAAATCACCAAAAAAATATATATAAAAGAGTGGATAAAAACTCAGAAAGTTAAAAATCCTCCAGATGGGTTTGGGGGTCGATAAATTATTGCAAATGATATCGGATAAGGGCCGCCAAGTTTGAGAGTGAGAACTTCAAAGGAAGAAAATGAATCACAGCATACTTGATGATATTTAAAGATCTTCTTATATAAAGTGACTAGGCCACCACCACGACCACTGACCCTAGGTTGACTGAAACAGTCATATTGAGGGGGGCACAGATCAGCTAGCTGGCTATGATCTTTAGTTTGATTCAGTTAAAAACATAACATCTAGGTTTGCAGACATGATACATTCATTTATAATTAAAGTCTTATTTGAAAGCGATCTCACATTAAAGAGTGCCATTTTCAGTGTATTTATGCTGGGTAATGAATGTGGTGCCTTTATCTTAATCTTTATTAGATTAATTATATTTAGGTGTGTGTTTTTTATTTATAACAGGGATGATAGAGAGGCTTTCTGAAATGGCATTATTAGGAATGCTGGGGGAGCTACAGTAGTGGTACAAGCCAGAGGTGAAGAGGTCACCTCTGTTGGTGAAGAAGGTTCTGCGACTATGCCACTGGGGTGTGAGACATACCGTTCATGTAAGTGGAACCTTTCTGAAAGCTCAGAGTTCACGAGTTGTGTATGCGACTTCCCATGTCGTCGTTAATCTCAAACTCACAGTTCCATTTGAAAGCAGGATCTTGCCCAACACGCACCCTAATTAAACCAAGCTATCGCACCCTGATTGGCCTTATTGTGTTCACCTGGAACTTGTCCCCACCTCCTCCAGGTGTTTCCCCTTCCCCTCCCATCCCCTGTGTTAATAACCCAGTGTTCTTTGTAAGTCTGACAGTTTACCTCATCTGTTTTCTGATACATACATCTGATACATCGTTATAATGAAAGAATGTGTTCCATGCAATTATTTGAAGTACCTTACAAACACATTAACAGTTACATTTGCAAAACGCATTTCTGCACCACGCCTGTTAATCTCTGGCATAAACATCTACAGTTATTTCAACATTTTAAGACAGTTTTGTTATTTTGAGAGTAAGGGATAAAGATTATAGGAAGATTAAATGTTCAAAGCAGGATGTATGATTGATTTTTAGGACTAATGTGCAATCCTTCCTTTCTTGTATTGCCTCTTCTCAAATTGCAAATTCATCTAGGCTATCTGACTGCAGGAATGTCCACCAGAATGTCATATGCCACACCTGCAAAAATGGATGGATTATCTTGGCTGCTCAAGTAAGCAATATTTAAGGTCAACAATTAACAAATTAGTGTTGTTATGCAATTAATGATGGGTCTTCTCGTCTTGTAATAGGCGACTGTGATTTAAATTGCATCCACTGCAAAATAGCCATGGTAGTATTTAATCAAAGGTTAGGGAAGTCATGGCATGTGATTTAAAGGTATAGTCAGCTATTGCAAACCAATGGTAAGATAATACACTTTGTCAAATTCACCTAAAATTTCCTCACTCTTTGCTGTTTTACAAAATAATCCTGTACTTCCTTACAGCCCTGACTCCGTAAATAGGAAGAAACAATAGCGAACACCGCTCACAACAACAAAGCGGTAGCTTTGCTTCACAATGCATTTCAACGTGGGGCTGCAGAGCGATTAATTTGAGCTCGAAGTTAGCAAGCGTTCTAGAGAATAACTAAACCTGCCTTTAAATGCAGGGCATATGTGACTTAAATGTTTCCATTGCAACATGCAAGAAACGTTTTTGCAATATTTGACTCATTCTTTTTTCTTTTTCTATATTCTATTTTGAGTGAAAATGCTACAAATACAGATTAACTTAATTTTGTTACTATTTGTAACTAAATTCTTGTGTGAGGAAATAGGTGAATTTAAAGTGTATTATCTTACAATTGGTAATATATTTTACTTCAACTTAGGAAAAAGTAGAAAACCACTATAATGTATTCAGACTTTTTTTATAAAAATCTTTCCAGCAAGTATAGTATGTGTGTTATCCACAGTGTTTAAAAATTCAGCCCCATAATCTTCCAAGAACTGTGGAGTAGGATTATGGAGTACGATACTTGCAACAGCCAATTATCATAGAAATGTTTAATGTAAAAACAATCTGCTAGATATCAGACCACCTACAATACCTGACTCAAAGAGCACAGTGCACTTCCGGTAGTGGCAGTGAGGGGAATCCTCATCGGTGTCGTACAGTCGTTCGCGCTCCAGGCGACTGTCAAACAACTGCAGCAGTGGTTCTTTTTCTGCCCAGCAGGACATGACCTTTGCATCCACAAAGGAAGAAAACATGGCAGTGTCCAGGAAACGAGAAAAAAAGTGAAGGTGGCTCGCCGGCTGGATGGAGAGAAAGGAACCCTGAAAAATTTAAAGCCCAATGTGAACAAAAGAGTATATACTGTACTGGACAATAAGTGTGGATAAACTGTATGTCATGTAAATGCATTAATATCTCCCAGAATAAAACATTATGGCCTTTGAGACCATAATGCACAGGGATACATATCATCTACCTTGTCAAAGTTGCAAGTTCCCTCTCGGTTGCTCAACCAGGAGGCCAGGTCAGGCGCGCTGTGCAAGACAAACTCTCCATATCTGCCGAACATGGCAGCAAAGCGGCATGCAAACACCTCCCTCAGCTGTATGCTCATCTTTGCCGCCCTCAGCTCCTCCTCCTCCCCCTCCAGCACCCAGCCCAGGGTCTTGCCCCCCCCACCGCCGCACCTCCGAGCCAACGCCTGCAGCCTCTCCAGCACAGCCAGCTCCTCCCCCCCAAGGTTGCCATTTCTTCGATCCTCCATCAAATCCTCCAGCACCAGGCTGCTCAGGCAAGGTGGGGCTGGGGATGGCGTGGCTGCTGCGCCCCCTTGAGGGGGAAGACCAAAACGTAGCAGTACTTCACTCAGCTCCTGGATGAGCTCCGTCTGGTCTGGAAACATAGGGAGGTCTTCAGGTGTCTCAACGCAGTGGTTGTCAATGTCCACAAAACACAGGTTGGCCTAACAATAGGAGAGAATCAAGGCTTAAGAAATTTGCTAAATACATCTTGCCGTGGACATGACTCGTGTACCAGTCAAACAACAATCATATTTCTCGGTGAGGCTCTCCTAACACATCACAAATGTTTAAAATCAGAAGGTGTACCTACTGGGTGTCAACTAGACTTGAACGCTCAAGTGAACCTAGTTAGAGTGGAAGCTACAGAGTTAACAGTTAAACACTAACTGTAACCGAATAGCTACTTATCAAATGTATAACTGTTACTAGATTACTTAGGTAAGACAATTTTATCTTGAGAAGGTGACAATGACCCTGTGGTGTATTTGTTTCAATTAAGGAAAAACCGCAACAGTTGACACCTGTAAGCATACAGGTAATGAAACTCAAACTGACTATGCAGCAGTGGAGAAAGTTAGCAGCAACACAATCTTCAGTGGTGCCTCTTGACAGAGGCATTATTGATGAGATACATACTCAAGCTCCAGGAAACACACATACCCTAGAGTATGTTTATACTTCCTCTCGCCTCATACATCCATCCCTAGATATAATTAACTCAGTCTCAAAATGAGGAGCATTGTTTGGCTGTTTCTCTGTTTGAATCCACCTAATTAAACCATCGTGTTATATGTGACTGGATAAGATACTGAATAAATCTAACCAATAAATGGGAGAATATAAAACAGGTCGTTAAAAATGTGTCCCCATTTTAAATGAAAAATTTCAGATTTTATGGGAAATATAATCCCAATAGAGTTTTTCCTTTCGCTGCCACACTTATTTGAGATGTCTTTGCAGCATTATCTTTTAGCATAAAAAATTTAATTAGGGGATGGACTCAGAGAAACTGCATCATCTTTGCCAGATCTGAAATACAGGCTATGTTAATATGCATAGGGAATTAAGTCTAATCTATTGTGCATTCTTTGGTGAAGATTACTGCCAGTAAAACCTTAGCTTTTTTTATGAGAGTGTACCTCATGCGGTAGGTTGAGGGCAGATCGTTGAGCCCCATTACTACGCTGGATGCCCATGATGAATGGTAAAGGGGCATCCAGCAGGTGATGCAAAGGTGCAGGCAGAATGGGGAGGTAAATGTGTTGCCACTGGAATGGGAACAGCAATGTGGTGATGCTCTCCGCTATGGTCATCAAACACTGGCAGTCTATAAAGAGAAATAAGGAAAGAGGTCATGTATACGGTCTGTATACTGTCTGTGCAAATAATCCTAAATGTAGCTTCTTCAAGACTTGGTTCTTGTGAAGGCAGCAAGAATAATGTATTCCTAGAGCCATTTATTTTAACCTGACATGACAGATATCAGTGTCTTTTAACTACACCTGGGGAATCGTCCATTTAAACGGTTTTATAATGGCAGGCGCATTGAAATCATACTTGACGATTTTCAGATGATTGGACAAACCTGTGAACCAGGACAGCCTGTTCCACTCCTGCAGTAGAAAAGTTGGGAGAAAAGTGAAAACATATTTTCCATTGAGAAAAGCTTTTGCTCTTCTAATAAATTATTATAAAACGGATGCTTTATTGCATGACCTACGTTATCCTCTATAGGACCCGCCATTGTTGATAACTTGGTGTTTTCATTTTGCTTTCATCACACCTAAACGTCGCCCGTACCTAACAACAGTACAATGCTGATTGGACAAACATTATGTTTACCGGTCTGAAACACGATTTCCAAGCTCTCCAAGCTGTTTCTCAAGACAAAGTCAACTGAATTCTATCTTTACTTGGCCAATTTTTAAGATAAGATGCATCATTCACCAGGCAGGACAATACTTTATGTTCCATGAATATATATTAATTATGAAATAATTAACCATGCTTGATTTGGTGGGTAGTGAATGCTAAGCCCATGCAAAGGGCAATAATGTACATTTGTTTTGATCTTATATACTGTAATAATAAAAAGTAAATCACAATAATCTACTTTAAAGTACTGTAATACGTTAAAATGGGATGCTTGTTCTTTTCTTATTCCATACAGTTGTACTAAACTGAATTAACTTCAGCAGTAAAAGGCAACAGGACAATTTCATTATATAATAGAAAAAAGTAATGAACCCATGGAACGATGATTGGCTCCCTGGGGAGGAAGACAAAGTGCATAATGCCAAATCTATCTGGTGAATTATTGCATTGGCTCACAGCAATTTAGAAGTGGAATCATCAATCAAATCTCTCTCTCTCCCTCTCCGTCTCTCTCTCTGAAATGCTCCTGCTGCTATATGCTAGAGGGTTTAGCCGCCGGCGGTAGGGCCTTGTTACCGTGGGAGTACAGCAGGACCTGCACCTCCAGAAGCACACATGTCAGCAGCTGCACCAAGTTGTCCACCCCCAGCAGGGCCAAGGCGTCGCCAATGGGATAATCCCCGAGAGGAAGCTCTCCAGGGCCGGGCCGCTGGCACACAATGGGTCCCTGCACCCCGTGGAACCTCAGGGACCTGCCCGGGGCCGGTAGGGGCACCTCATACAGGATGTTGTGGATGTAGCTCTCCAGGGGGAGTGGCGGGGCAGCAAGGGACGCCACCGCCTGATGCAGCTGCCACAGGAAGTGGCGCGCGGCCCCCAGGAAGGGCAGTGGCGTCAGCAGGCACAGGGCCTTGGATGCGTACAGAGTGTCCCGCACCGGGTCGAAGGACGCCGGCGTGCACCCTGACCCCGCTGGTGGGATCTGGCCGTCACACTCGTCCAGGCTGCTCTCCAGGGAGTCCATGCTGGACACGGAGGGTGAGGAGGAAGAGGTTGAGCAGGAGCAGGAGTGGCGCTCCACCTGATGCATCTGGAAGAGCGTCTGCATGGCAGAGGCGATCCGGGCGTTGCTCACACGCTCGTAGAAGGTGTGCACGAAGCCGTAGGTGTGCGTGCCATCGGCGGCGGCCATGGTGAAGGAGTGGAAATGGGGCTGGCGGCCATCGGCCTGGGTGCAGAAGGCTAGGCCTTTTGGCATGCAGAGCTGGGAACGGAGGAGAAGAATGGCTTGCATATATACACATTAATAGTACATAACAGACCAGAAACAGAACGTGTCCATTAAACAGATTGAATCTACAAAGCCAATATAATATTGGTGCTACTGTATGCAATCACAATGGAGTTTGTTTGACTTGATGTACTATCGACAAAGCTTTTTAATGTCCAAATTCAGCATAACGACTAGTTAATATTTCTATATAGCAGATAATATAATAATTACATTTTAATAATTAAATATTCCTTGAAGCTTTCAATGTCCTGGCTGCTTTTTCCAGAGACATTACAATGAACGTGATTTTGTCTAGCAAAGAAAAACTCACCATATTGACCGCATCTTTACTTAAAGGATTCCTTTCTGTGCTTTCTGGATAGTGTACCAGAAGCTTTGATTTAAAGGACCTTCGGATAGGGGTCTGCTCAAAGCCATCTACTGTGAGGGAGACAGAAATAAACAAAAAAATTAATAACCTTGGTCTTCAGAACTCAATACACACTGAATGATGTGATTGTATTCCTGGAAAAGTCCAGAAAGCACATTTTTGTGTAATACTACCTCAAGGCCTCTCTGTCAGCAAGCCCCAGGTGAAATGGTAGGGTACATTTTGCAGCACGGAGAGGAGGTCCTGCCAACGGTTATGTAACTCAACTCCCTGATCCCTGTCAATACAACTCCGCAGTAAAATCTACTTTTGCATTCTAGGCAGCACAAAGAATGTACTGCACAAACCATTCTCTTTACTTCCAAGAGCATTGTTTGAGGACTGAACCATTACTCTGACTGACCTGTCTGCATCTTGCTCATGTCGGTGTTGTGTGTTTATGCTGCATAAAATATTATTTCTGAATAAGAGACCATGTTTTGTGCATGAACATTTAACCAATTTAATTTATAATACATTGCTTGATTGTGTAAAGCACCCCCAGATCCACAATGGTGTGGTGGATCAGCACTTACAGTAGATGTGGAAGAATCATGAGACACTAGATGGCTGCTCTACCAACATAAACAGCATCTTCTCAGAACTTTGTAGAGCAGCTTTCTCATATTTTGCACCCTGGTCATGGAATGCTTTTCTGAACAAAACACTATGCTTAATGATTTTGTTTAAAAAATAAAAATAAACTGTATAGCCTGAGGGTAATTGCTATTTGTTAACTGCCTTGTAATGTATCTGTGGTGCTTGTATGTTTTAATGAGCTCGATTTTATACATTTGTTAACTTTGTAATAGTGTGCTGTCTTGGCCAGGTATACCTTGGAAATATATTTGAATAATAATAATAATAATAATAATAATAGACTTCTTGGTTACCGTACAACTTCCCAAATAGACGCCTGTCCATTTTACTGACCTTGGAAGGCTACATCTTCTTTTGACAAATAAAAGCAGGTCTCAATTAGAAGCCTGGTCTGTTTTTCCAAGTTCCATGGATGTAGCCTATAAAACATTTGCCCACCAGGTCATCTGCTTGAACTAGTTCTAAGATGCTTGTAACACACATATTTTGAAATGGTAAAAGCTTTGTCAATATAGTGTGTGGAGCAGGGACAGTTTGTTTCTTAGGGCGATGCACTGCCAGAGAAAGAGAGAGGAGGGAATTTCAAACTTTACCAGTGTACGTTACAGTAGCTGATTGTCCTGCCTCTAAATATCTTAATCAAATCAGCATCCAATGTTCCATGGAGTACGTATAGCCAGGCTCCAGCCCCATTTGGGCAATTTCAATATGGCTGAAAATCATCCTTACCACTCTAATAGACGTTACACGTTAACATTTATTTTTAATTTGTATGCAGGCTCTTCAATGCATTCTCTATGGCAGGGGTGCCCAACCCTGGTCCTGGAGAGCTACTGCCCTGCATGTTTTAGATCTCTCCCTGCTCTAACACACCTGACTCAAATGAACGGGTCGTTATCAGTCTCTTTAGAAGCCTGATTACAAGTCATTCAATAGAATCAGGTGTGTTGGAGCAGGGAGAGATCTAAAACATCAGGGCAGTAGCTCTCCAGAACCAGGGTTGGGCACCCCTGCTTTATGGCTTTCGGGAGTGCTTGCACTAACGTGTTTCCGTAATGCAAAACGTTCGTAGGTATCTTTCAGTGGCGTGCCTTATCTACACAGCATGACCTAGAATGGTTCTTTGCTGAACTGGATTGTGTCTCATCCGTTCTGTCTGCACGACTTGCGAAGTAAGTAATATCATAATATTAATTGATAGGATTGTCTAGTGTGTATGCAATTGTGCTTTTCAATAATCATGTTTAACTATCTAAATAAATTTCTAAATCATCATGAATTCATCATAAATCATGAATTCACTTGAACCAAGGTGGCCGTAGAGACTATAGGTAGCCTACTGTAAGAGAGATTGGATGAGAGCCTTCTGCTGCACATAAAATAACCATGAAAATAACATGACAACTGAATCAGACCTATGAAATCATTTATTTTCATTATCATCCTAAAGTGTGTTTTGTAGCCCTCATTTTATAAGACATTTGTTTGATTAATTGGTAGACTACTTTCCGGTTATCTGGACCACAACATAGAACATAGAATTAATCATTTTTGAGGAGCTCCACTGTATACGCTTTTTAAGAGTTAAATTCAGAGTTGGGTCAGAAATCGCTTAGGGGTAGACTAGTGGAATGGCACTTGTTACGGCCTGGCTCATGGGCCGTAAACCAAACAAACCAAACACTTAACTAACAAACGGAATAACATAGAATGAGGTGTGAATGTCTGTAAGTTTAAGTATTGAATATATGTGGTGCGTGTTACATGCTAACCAAACTAAGAAACAAACAGCATGTGTGGTGCCAGGAAGGTCACACCGACATTGTGCTGGAACACTCCTATATAATTGGCATGCCCAGGTGCCCTTAATCAACCTAATTAGGGCCTCCCTAGCCAATCAGGACCAGAGGCCTACTGACACAAGGCAGGGCCGTCACACACTAGTGAGGTGACTAAAAAACTCTAACTAACAGAACATTGTAGGCTACAAGGCAATGTGACAATAGCTAGTTGACTTAAAGCTACAGTAAGCAATTTCACTGTCAATTCACAATAGGCTATACCTCATTGGACTACTGGTTGCCTGTTCTTCATGCTGGATAAAATCTGATGTTTGTAGCCTATATACAGCCTTGCCTCTGTAAATAGTAAAACTAACAAAGTGGTGCAGATCGCACCACACAACAATATCCTAGCCTTTGCTATGTGTTTTCAGTGTGTGGTGGACAGAGCTTCTGACAGAAGCAAGATGTTATTGTGTTTTGATCGGCAAGCTTTCTCTAGAATCATTTAGATACCTTTTAATATACCTAGGCTATTGAATGGGTCACTAAAACACATTTTCTGAGTAGGAGCCATCACTGGTGTGGAGAGTGGCGCAGATGAGAAGGAAGGCGGCAATAAAGAGAAGTTTGCTGCTGGTACTCTGGTTTCCCCCACAATCAAAACACTCTCTCCAGTCAGTGCCATTGACCAGATACACCTGTGCTGCACAGGGGCTGCCCACTGCTCCCTTGAGGGATGGGTTAAATGCAGAGAACACATTTCACTATGTAACAATAAAAGCACCTTTTTTAACTGTGAATTCCCAGTTATGGAAAAATAAGTTATTGAGAACAAGGGTTGGGTACCGAACTCGGTACTTTTAAGTGTACCGACCACCGATTGAGATTAAATAAAACGGTACAAGATTTCGGTACTTTAGCGCACGTAAAGAGAGAAACGCGAGGAAGATTACATCATCCCTGCACAGCCGGCAGTGTGTTAAATGTTCAACACAATCAAAGCTACGATGAGCCAAAATAAATTGCCGGAGTTTCGATTATATAAAAAAAAAAAGTTCTGGCCTATTTAAAGATTGCTCAATTTTCGCTGTGCCTTTGAGACTAAAGGAGTTTTCAGTATATACTCTTCATGTTAAATGAATAAATATTTCTTTATTTTAGCACGTTACGCATCTATTTATCATTCTGGAAGTGAATCGTAATTTGCGAGATCCCACCAAGGGGACCCAATAACGGCACAACATCGGTTCCAGCCCTCGGCAAAACATTGTCGGCGGTTCGTGTAATGCCGGGTATCCACTACACGACTTTTTTGTCTCTCACGATTGTTACCATGTCAGATTAGGCGAACATTGTGCGATAAATTCTTGACGTGTCATGACAGGGAGACTGGCAACACTACACGAATGACACCGACCAGGCGCGTCGGAACCATTTTGACATTGGGGGGGACCGAATTGACCCATTCGCTAAACCTGTCCCTAGAACTGCTACGTGTCTAATCACTTTAGTCTAGGTGTGAGCGGCATGCATGGTGTCTAAGTTCGACAGCAGCGTTTCAGGGAGTGTCGGCGTATTTTCTGCTTATCTAAGCCCAAAACAAATGCAATATCCCGATGCTCTGATTTTTAACAGCATAATATTTAGTTCTGCAACTTTCAGCTTGCAATTAGTTAAAACCGATTTTAATAAATGCTGGTCAATCAGCAGGAAACACGGTTTACAATTAACGAGACCTTTATTTTTATCCAACTCATAACAAGTCGCGCCAAAACCCACAGCGCCACAATCGGTTCACTGTCTACTGAAATGGTGCCAAAAATCCTAGAACAATATCTAAATATAAAAGACAGAAACAAACGCAAGAACAATGCAACTTGCCTAAGATAAAAACATTAAAACCACCTGCCTACAGAAATCACAACAGGCAAAACATAAAACCATGTCAACTGCATTGCATTGGGGTCAATACAACTCAACCTGGGACACTACAATATTAAACAATGAAAGCCATTGGGAGTCTTAACTAAACATTAGCTTTAAAAACAATATATTAACAGTAAATAATTTACCTAACCTGCTTACTGTTCAAGACCATTGTAGCCTACGGTACCGGTGTTATGTGCCTACTGGTTCCCAATCGCGTTCATGTGGGGTGTGCGCTTGTGTTTACTTAACCGCAACACACCTCTGGCAGCAGATTCATCTAAATTTCTAAATTACACAAATATTATTTGTATTATTGTATTTATATTATTAAATAGTTTTCATTCATCACCTCATTATTACATTCGCAAATAGGTTTTAAATTATTAAGAACTACATCACAACTCTTCGATTTATTAAAAAATATTAGTTTCCAAAAGCTAGCTTGACTGGAGTGGGTCTCGATCACGCGAAATAAAAAAAGACAA
>JAODOY010084409.1:0-14335 GCA_025399855.1 Forbesichthys papilliferus
CAGGCTGACCGCGGCGGCCTTACTCTCCACTCTCCCCCACCTGGTCTGAGGAGCTGCCCAGCCTCTCCATCTGTCGCTCTTATATGCCGGCAGCAATTGAGCTAAATTAGACTGTGATGCACAGGGGTTTAAGTTGTTGATGTTATGTTTTGTATGAAGGAAAAAAAAAAGTAATGTATCACAAAATGCTGGCAGCTTACACTATTTTGTAAAACACAAGCTACAACATTTGACATGCAACTGATGCCATTATAATAGGTTATAATCATTCATCCATTCATTAAAAAAAAAAAAAAACGTAGAGTTAGTTGGCATCAGCAGGAAAAGATACAAGAAGACACCTGTAAAGGTTTCTAAGGTCCCCACAGTGCTGTGTTTGTGTTCCCACTTACAGAGCAAGTTCTGTGAAGGAACACCGCGTTATTTTTCACACAATGGACAGACAGTGAGGACACATTAGCTGAATTTCACAAAACAAATATTGTATTAGAATCACTAAACCCACGCTTTTGACTTGAGGAGTTTACTGATACTCGCGCCGATGTCAAACTATAGCTTCCAGGACAAATGCAAGATTCATTCTATTTAACTCACAATCATTATATTAGGATTGTATTTGTATGGCCTATCATATTCATATTATACTTCTTTTCACTTAGAACTCGGTTATTGCACCATCTAAAACCATGTTAAATTCCTTGCATGTGCAAACTTAATAATATATCAGATTCTGATATTCTGACATGACAATGCTTTCTCTGTGTTTGAGGCACGTCTATGAACCTAGTAGCCCCACGCATCAATCGTGGCCCCTGCCAGATGTTTCACACACTGGAACAAACCCACACATCTCCTCCTGACATCCGCTTGGCAGCAGGAGGAGCTCCGATTGTTACTTCAGAGGTCTCTGCCTCTGCAGGCTCCTCTTTGTTAAGGGCAGGCGAGCGGTGGGGGTCTCTGGTTGCCTGGGGCCCTCCTGCTCACCTTTAACCTGCTCCGTGTTGCGTTGTCTTGTGTTTGAGTTGGTGTTTCACCCAAGTATAGCACTCCTTCTGTTAACCTTTACCTTAGCGTTACCTTTATCACTTTGTCTGATCATGCACCTACTTACTTTGCGCCTGATATTTTTCCATTACTGAATTTCTCACTGCAAAGTAGGCTTGAAACACAGGCAAACATGTATGACTGATCAACCGAGCAACATAAACTGTCCCAAACAAATAAAGATTGGTCCACCAATGCAGTAAACTGCTTAGGATGCCATTTCAAAGAACACTGTTTAGTTTTACTAAAAGTAATGGAAAGAATTCTGATTATGCTACTAAATCTAGGTAATAAAAAGTACCCAGCCCTGCGTATCAGCTATTACAAGTATGCTTAAGTTCCAGGAGATAATGGATATCTGTCAACTAAACTATTTACAGTAATTTTACTGTTTAACCACATTGTTTCATAATTACTTTTGATCACAGGAATCTAGAAGGTTCTGTCACATTTATTTATGTTGTACATCACTACGTTAATAAATCTGTTGTACATTGCTACGTTAATATACCTGTTGTACATCACTACATTAATACATCTGTTGTACATCACTACGTTAATATATCTGTTGTACATCGCTACGTTAATATATCTGTTGTACATCACTACGTTAATATATCTGTTGTACATCGCTACGTTAATATATCTGTTGTAGATCGCTACGTTAATATATCTGTTGTACATCGCTACGTTAATATATCTGTTGTACATCGCTACATTAATATATCTGTTGTACATCGCTACATTAATATATCTGTTGTATATCACTATGTTAATATAACTCCTGCCATTGCCAAGAATCAAAAAAGTCAAAAAAATATATCCTGCAGAAAATAAGATTTGCTCACATAATCAGAGGCACATAAATGCTATAGGCACCATCTGAAACAAGAGGCAGGCATTTAGCTTTACTCGAGAGCAACAGTGCTTATACTCCATCAGTAGCAGAATGGCTGGCAGATTGCACTCCACTGACGTTCTTGACCCATACATCTGCCTCATCTTCTCTGGTTACACTAGCTGCAGAGCACAGCATTCATATGCTCATTGGTACCATATGGTAGCCATTGATCCCTCACTCAGTCACTTCAGTGGGTCAAGAGGAGGTTTAGCTGTCAATTCCTTAATGAGTGGAAAATTACAGCGATTTGACGTTAAGTGGCATCATTTTCTCCTCATTATATGTAGTTACCCTTCGGCTGGTGTCAGCAAATCTATGAATAACTGATGACTAGGTATTGATTGTCTGGACGTGTGTCAAATTCACCCCGGCAGAAAGTTTTTGTTGGGGACTTATTCAAAAATAGTGACATTAAAAGTCAGATTATCTTTAGCTAAATCCAGGAGGTTCAGCAATTTCCTTTTAAACTATTAAAATAACACGAGGTATAAGAAACAACGCCATGACAACGACTATTAAATCTCCCTAAATGTAACTAAATAAATAAACAAAATAAAAGTAACCCAAACCAGAACAAAATCACAAACGCTACACCAAGAGGTATTTTGAGACCTTCATCTTAAACGTAGTCAGCTATCCTGGGGAAAGCTTGTTGATATTTGAACTCAATGAAAAGAAAAACAATCTCCCTTCAATGCCATAAGGTGCTCCCACAGAAGGCCCCCCGCACACGTTGGACATTGCACACTGCCAAGGTTAGCGAACCTTAAGAAGATATGTATTTGATGAATTAGACAAAGCATGTTTTAACTGACTTAAATCTGCCATTCGCAGGTGGACACCACATCCAACAACAGAAAACACACAATTACAATAAATTAAATGTATGAGAAACAAACTTTTTGTGATTCATCAGGTGCGCATTCAGAATGCAACTATAATATTTTCTAAATGCTAATTACAAGGAAAATACACACACGGGCGTGATAGATGGACTCCTAATGAATCGACATAAGGAATGGCATCTGGCGTCTTCTGTGAGCTGCACTCATGTGTACAGTATAGAGTACACACACTCACACACTCACAGCATCCCACATCTACAGCGCCATGGGCTGTTAGTGGTGGGAGACACATACACACATACATATGTTGTGTTGTGTTGTGTTGTGTTGTGTTGTGGTATGTTGTGTTGTGTTGTGTTGTGGAACTGTTTATGTTTACACACACACACGCACACACACGCACGCACGCACACACGCGCGCACACACACACACACACACACACACACACACACACACACACAGGTACACAATGCCAGGGGAATGTAATAATCTAGGAGAATCTGGAGGTGCCTCACAGATTAGCAGGGATTTCTTCTGCACTCTTTAGAAAATGCTTCTATTGGACAACACAAAGCCCCCCCCCCCCTCTATCACTTAGCCTTTCAGTGGTTTGGGTTTCAATGGCAACGCCTCTTTGGTGGTCTACAATAGATGTGCTAGACTACACAATATCTGATAGCTGTTTGAAGTAGGGTAAAATATGCAGTCGTACGGTATGTGATGCTTGAACCGTGCATGTCGTTGTCAATTAATACGGGACACGATTTGTCCTGTATTTTCATAAACATCCTACGCACAATAATGACCAAAACACAGGAATATCAGTAGTCCTGCGCCTGCATCTGTTTTCTGTGCTAAACACTGTCAGTCAGGTGTATCGTCTACTGTCACGGTTCCCCCTAGTTACAGACAACAACCCTCTTCACACGCCGCATTCGTCACACTAGAGATGGTCTTAACGGGGTTAAACAGCAACCGGTGATATGGAATATATCCATAGTCCTTTTTATTTTTTCATGGGAGGTGGCAACCCTGCCGGTGAGGGCTTGTGAATGTGAAGCTACGTGGCTAATGCTCCTATGGGCACTCGTGAATACAGTATGTATTTATACTGCATTTTAATGTGTGTGAGTGTGGGAGAGAAATTGCGATGCTAACTGACATTGTGCTGCATGTTGCCATTATGAAGCCCCCCTCCCTCCGTGACCTTAATCCCGCGATAGCGCTGAAGGCACTTTGAGGCTTTCAGCCCGCCCTTTCACTCCCGCGCGTTCCATCTGCTGCCCAGCTCCAGTGGCCGCTGCCAAGGCCAGCGCGGCTTTTCAGGGGTCTTAAAGAGATCTATTGAATGTTAGAAAGCAACGCAGGGCGAAGGATGAAAACACGAAAGCATGCAGAAGTGGGTTTTATGTGTGTGTGTGTGTGTGTGTGTGTGTGTGTGTGTGTGTGTGTGTGTGGGGTGGGTGGGTGGGTGTGGGGAGGGAGGGTGCACATGAGTGCGAGAGAACTGCAAAATAAATAGGTGGATATATTTGATGAAAACAGAATTAACCCCTCAAATAATGAATAATGTCAGGGAAGGATGAGTGACGGATAAGTAAACCACAATAAACCACATAAAATAGATTTAAGCCGTCTACATACATATTTTTATTACTTTGATGGGAAATTCATTTTTAAACCGAGTGATATTTTTTTTTGCCTGATAAATTCCATGACAACAGCTATTTCTAAATGTGGAAGTGTAGCTAATAAAGTGCCACCTCCTATATAAACAACATTCAAGCCTGATCAAACGCTTATGCCTCCTTTAGTCATTCACATAGTGCTGTGTCCATTGTTGCTTGAGGGTAATGTGTTCTTCTCTGTGCTATTTAAAACTGTGTGGCTCCATTGTGACACTTGGTGACCATGATGGAAATATGAGTAGCAGAGGTCTCTCGACAATTAAACCATCTTGGTTATTGTTGGAGAGCTAACGATATGTTCACGCCTATGTCATATTTAACCTATGAACTCATTTGTTTCATTCTTAAAAGGTTCAAATATACACTCAAAAATAAAACAAAAGACAAAACAAACTAACAGAAATGTTGTACCCCATAATTAACCGGTTAGGGAGATTTATAGTGTTGTTTTAGTTCAATCTTTAGCACGACAACACCTAATATTGGTTAATACTTTATAACAATCCATGCTGGGGTTTTGTCAGACCAGTAACAGTCTCCTGCATTTGCACCAGTTTAAGTAATTAAACCAATTAGTTGATTACTAAAACGTTTGCATGGAATGGAAATATAGTCATCAACTTGTTATTATGCTCTCACCAGTATATAAATAAAAAAAGTAATTCTGGGAAAAAATGACTATATATTGAAGGACAGGGAAAGCTCAAACATAGACCAGCAAACTATGGAAACACAATGGAAAAAAGTGACTTGCTGCCGTGAGCAACTGGCAGACAAAGAGGAGAGAAGAGAGGCATATTGAACCGCCCACACAACCAAACACTTACTAACAGATGCTCTTCTGGGGAACACCATTTAATCAGCGGAGGAAGATGTTGGTGATTTAGCTGTTAGCTGCTTGACCCAAACACACACAGACACACACGCACCGCCACAAAACTATACATCATTTAGATGTTTTAGACCATTGTACATTGAAAAGAGATGGAATTCATGCTATATATGCTATTTGCAAGTTTGCAATGCGGAAATGCTGCATTTGTATTCGCTTCAAGGTCATTCATCACATTTTCTTCTGGCATTGAAATGAGTTGAACCTATCACAATCAATCATTAATGTCACATGACAATTTAAACCCATTGTTTTTCTTTTGCAGCAGACAGAATCTGATGAAAGATTTAATAACAGCCAAACCATATACAGAAAACATTAGCCACTTACACATGATACACATTAATGTATCGGCTAAAAGATGAAATCCCAAGAATGGGACATACAATCTGAATATATTGTCAATACATATAGTCAACCAACTAACATAAAGAACTCTATTGAACGCATTGGTCACCCAGCAGAAAATGTCAAGAAGCCAAAATTAATTCTATCCTATCCATTTAATAACACATCTGCCAATGTGAATCCATGATGAGTAATACATAACATATTGCTGCCAACCTCGTGAACATGGCTAATTAACATTTGGCCATTTTAAGGAGAACGCATTAGAATTACAAGGCACAGTAGCCCACAGACAGGTCTCACACTCATCCTGAAATAATGCCTGCAGTTTGAACAGGGAATAATGCAGGAGATGCTCTTGAACAAGATAGGGGTACTCACATGGAGATTCCTTTTCTTCTTGTTAAGCAATTGAAGTAATCGTCAATGTACTATTATTTATTGATTTATTGATTTATTTAGCCAGTAATTCAGTCCATTATTTTCTTGTCCTTTTGATGGCTTTCCTGATACATTCTTGGAATGTCTGAAGATTGTAAATGTTGCGTCATGTCAGATGTAAATAGTTTCATGAGACATTAAGCTGTTTCATGTTGTTAATTTATGAAGCTTTTGGTGTAAAAAGCCCTTGAAGTGAATGAGCGTGGTGTGCACTGTCCATGCACCGCCATACACGTACCGTCATTGGAAACACGGGTGAGACCTTTTTAAATATATCCCAGCTACTATATTAAAGAAGGGTTTCCCTATCACTGTAAAAACTGTTGATTTTAGTCAGCTGTGGATCCCAGGATATCACCATAATATATACAGTAGGACTTGGCTTCACTGAAGCAGCCAAGTTCACCAGCCCACACATCCGGACTGGGCTCACCAGGAGCAGTACGGCTGCACGGTCTTCCTATAGGATTTTCATGAAATTAAACTCCAAGCTTAACTGTAAATTCAGCGGTGGGCTACTACAGTATCTTCCTTTTACCATAATATCGTTTAAAAAATGCAGTACACTGTATTAAGAATACATTAGAACACCATCTTTTTTACAATAAAGTTCTGGCAAACACAGCTGCTGGCAATTAACCATAAAATGTACAGTTTATTTTTTACATCGATCTGTGTCATGTAGCATTTGTAATTGCACTCACTGTACATCGCTTTGGATTTAGCATCTGCTAAATATTGTGATTGTAACATGGGCGTACATCACCTTACTTAACATGGTCAGCTCAAAAACAGCAGTATTAGCGGCAGTAGGTCTATACCTGCCAAGGACTGTTCTTTTCAAGGGTAAATGAAGAAGTTGGACCATTAATAAAATGCTTGACGTGTTCTTTGTCAGTTAAGTGGGTCTTATTCCCTAATCCTTTGTTCTGTATCGACCTTTGCCTTTGTTCCCCAGTGCACAAAGCTCGTCTCTCTTTTGATGTCTCATTTTCTGCCTTCAGCACTGGTCCCTGCTAGGTGATGGGCGGACATTAACATCGTATGAGCCAGCACAGCGCTTCACTAATTCACTGTCACCGCCGTCTTAAGGAAATGTCTCTTGGTGTCATTACAGATTATTGTCTGGGCGTTTGGAGCCTTGGCAGGGGCACATTACTCCTGTTTATTATAATGGGCAAATTCCCCTCAAGGGTGGATTCCCTATAGGTTCAATGTCCAACATTTAGTTATTAAGAAGAAGAAAAGAATAACATGAAATGAAATGCACTGTTTCTGTTTATGCTGTCGTGTCAGGAAAGTATACTGTACAGTATCTACACCAACGTTCTCAGGTTAAGGCAAAATATAAATGGCTGCTTGTGTGCAAACACAGATGCTTCCTACGATAGCACTTGGCATATACGTCATCATGCTATCCATAATAAAACAGGCTCTTGTGCTCAGGGCATGCTGGACCATCCTTTGATGGACACAGAGGAGAGGGGGCAAAGGTCAATGGCCCCCCCACCAAGCAGCTTGAGATGAGAGAAGATGCACAAAGAAGGACGAGGTGCCCCTGGGTCATTTGGAGAAACAGAGAAGAATGTGCTGTATGTGCCATCACGGACTGGTGGCATGTCGCAAAGGACAAATCTATCTTGACAATTTATTTTGCATATTGAAAATATGTGTTTATTTTAACATCTATAGTTACAGATTCAGAAACACAGAATACCTAAAGTAGATCATGTTTTTGTCCATAGTTGCCTAAATAAAATACATTTGAACAGATGTGACTGCAAGACTGTCTGCCCTTTAAATACACGTTCAGCTGACATTTAGAAGGGTTCCAGTTGATGGTAAAGTAGTTTTTCTGTTGACCCTCTGTATGGAAGACCAAGAGGTTTCTCCACGACACTGGCTTGGGGTGCATGCTTGTATGTGCACAGATTATGAATAATATTTAATATTCCCAACATGACGTGGATCACATACTCCTCACTACCAATGTATTTTCATATTAGAAATGTTTCATGTTATTTGGGTCTGCATGAATAGAATCTAAATGGTCTCAATGGTGTGGTCAAGTCCAGCCAGCTGATGCATCCCATTACAGCCTCAGAGCACGACACTCCCTCTACATTGTATCGTATCCCAGGAACAGCAGGCCGGGAATAACGCAGCAAGAAGCATGGCGTTCCAGAGGTGTAGGCAGGGATTCTGGAGAAATGTTGCAGGAGGGGTAGAGAAGGACGGGGAGGGGTAGAGGAAGAGGGGGAGGGGCGGCAAAGGCAGTGTCTCCCCCCTCCTGACTTCCTGTGTGTGGACGGTTGAGTCACACAGGCGCTAATTTACCCAGGGTGCAGTATGTGGGCGTATGCTCTCTCTCTGGTCCCAGATCAGACGAGTTTAGCGTCTAGCCCCCGGCCATGTCCCATTTAGCGAGCTAATGTGCCTGCCGTTGCCATGGCGTTTCAGGGGTTCAACGTGGAGACATCGTACGGTTACAAGCCCTTGTTCTATATACCGTATTATTGATTTAAAATAGCATAATCGTTCATTATTTAATTCAGTGTTTATGCATCTTCCTGTATTGAAGAGGATATTTCCATGTGTAAGGTACAAATTTTGGTAGCAATCTGCACACCTCAATGTATTCCAGGTCTATTTTGTATTAAAATTATAATGAATGTTTTTCACAACGTTTTCTTAATTTATTACTAGTCTTCATTAGTCAAACACAGTACTAGCATTAGCTGAAAGCTGCAATAGCTTTACAAGCTGTTTATCCTTCTAATGCGGGATTTAGGCACCTTGACTAAGTCCATGGTTCCCAAAGAACTGTTGCCTAGGCGTCTCCGTGGTGATTTGGGCATCATGTGAGTGACAAAACAGGTTATTTGACCAGCATAGTGTCACACCTTCTGCAGGGCTAACAAAGCTTAATTTGCACATGGTAGCAATGGTATGGTGAGAGGACCAGTACTAAGTGGACCAGCTAATGCAGCAATAATGGCAGATCCCACTTAACACCTAAAGCTGCATAGGTGCGGACATGTCACACCTCTATAAAGTCACTCAACACCTCCTGCCACAGGACATACCATACTGTACTGGACAATTATGAAAGTAAGGGGTCAGTCCATAGCAGACAGCTTGTGCTGCTCTAAAGGCACAGTCAGGCATGCTGGATAGTGTTGTGTGTGTGTGTGTGTGTGTTCCCAGGCTGTGTAGTGGCACATGGAACACAGGGAATGACTAGCGGCGTGTTAGCAAATGAATCTGACCGCTGACTCTGCCGCTAACCGTCCAGCGTGGGCGTATTTCAGGTGCCCAATACTGTAGCCTGCGGGGCTAGCTAGCGGCCCAGTGCTATCATCACCGCTAACATTATTGACATCTCGGCACCCCGCAGAGATCAACGGGCTTCATTAGTTGCTGTGTAATCCAGAGAGAGCATGGGGGCTGTGGGCCGCCAGGCCGCTCACATCCCGCCACTCTCATTACAGAGAGCCTAGCAGGGAGCGATCAGATTAGGGTCTTAAACGCTGTTATCCGTCCGAGGCTCAGACAGGTTCACCTGTATTAAGTTGATTAACCGATAGCCCCCGGCACTGTTGTTATACTGCTGCATTAATCTGGTGTCAGCCGGGCTCTGTGGAAGAACTGCCTGCTCTCATTTGTATTGTTTTATGATTTACAGCTGACACTTAATCTGCTGTGCCCTCAGAGCTTCATCAATTCAATATATCTTGTGTTTGTCTCTATCTGTACCCCTCCCCCACAACAAAACATAAACAGTGAGATTATGCTGACGTTTTATTTCAGGTACCATGCTGTATTACAGTCGCTCTCTACGGAAGGTCAGCGGCATTAAAGGTGACATCCTTTTATTACTTTTTAACATGGATTTATTGTTCATTCACTGTGATGCAACATTTGTTCTGGTCGTTATGGGGTAGCGTGTCTGTAGTCGCTACGGTTACAGACTAGCAGATCGGCACATCGTGCTTCATAACAAAGTCCCTTCACATCAGACTGGTGACCCAGGAAATGCCTGCAAGCGCTGACCTCCACCTGACCTCTACGCCATTCGGTGTGACCGCTGCGTGCGTGTGCATGAGTGCGTGTGTGTGTGTGCGCTTTTGTGTTTGTGTGTGTGCGTGTGTGTATGTTTGCATGTGCGTGTGTGCATGTGTGCATGTGTGCGTGTGCGTTTGTGTCTGTGTGTGCATGTGTGTGTCTGTGTGCATGTGTGCAAGTGTGTGCGTGTGTGTGTGCGCGTGCATATGTGTGTGTGCGTGTGTGTGCGTGTGCGTATGTGTATGTGTCTGTGTGCGTGTGCGCGTTCGCGTGCGTATGCGTGTGCGCGCATGTAAGAGGAAGCTCACATCACAGAGAAAGCCTACAGAACATGTTCTATTAAGTCAGCTAGCTGATTCCTTGTAGCACCATAAGTTACACGTGGTTCAGGAGCGTGTTGTGTTGAATCGAGTACAAGGCTTCAAACCTACACCTTACATCTCTCAGACGCACTAGAAACTTGACTTAGAAATAGCCACAAATATGGAAGTCTCCCTGGCCTTTAATAATTTGGATAATAGTTTAAAATATGTGTACATGTTGAAGTTTAGGTTTCCCGCTCTTCAACGTACAGCACTGTGCCCATCTTTTGCCAACAAAGTAAAGAACGGGACAGGTCTTGTTGACATGTCTTGACCTAAGGTGCCCACACAGGTGGGTAGGTTAGGTCATGTGGCATTTCAAGATACACTTATGTTTTGCATGAGTGTAATCTTTTAAAGAGACTACGAAGCTCGGTAAACTGAGTTAATTTTGATGGGAAACTACTGCTGTGACTGGAAGAGATGGGGAACATAAGCTCTGGGTCGAAGCTGTGTCACACAACCAAAGCAGCAAGTCCAAGACAGCATGTATTTGATTTTATTGATTTGACTGAGTGCGCACGTGCGCGCGGGTGTGTGTGTGTGTGTGTGTGTTTGTGTGTGAATAGCCAAACATCACTACAGGTATACACATATCCTCTTCTGTATTTTTTTGCTAAGCCAGTTGTCTGGCTCTGTTTACAGAAGATAAACATCATTGTTTTGCATTGTGTGACATGCAGGCATATTTCTAGATTCGTGCATTACATACAGCAGGAAGATAGTCTTTATCCTCCTAAAATCAAGTAATCTTCACTGCTTCATTGTACATTGTTTAGAAGAAACACCATATTAAACACATTATTCAATGTAGAACTTTTTGGCAAGCAAAACAAGCACATAAACATCCCCATTGACAGTTTAAGTGAACATGACTTGCAGTCCTCATGGTAAAACACGGCAAATCACATTTTCCTAGTCAAGATCATGCATCACTTCAATTAGAGAGAATCACACAGCGCCTTCTCATTTTATCATCCCGTCCATCTCAAAAGCAATTAAAGGACGCTCTCTCCTCCAGTCATTACTGCAATGGATTAAGAGAGAAAGAATAGACTGAGCATGACACATTTGATGGGTGACATCTGCTGATAGTATCTGTCGTGAATGACATGCGCACGCGTGCACGTGCACACACATACGCACACACACACACAAACAAGGTCTGTATGAGGACCTAATTCAAAGACAGAAGGAAGAGAGATGCCATTACTGATTATGTTCACTCAATGCATTCCTAAATTAAATGAAGCCCCATACTTGTGTTATGCTGCTAGACTGGGAAAATGATCCATCATTGACTAAATAAGCAGCCATAAATGATTATCTCAGCATAGAAACGAACAGTCTCTGCCTTGTCAGACACTGACCTGTCGGTCGTCTGGCTGCGGTCTGGGGGGATGCTAGCTGTAGGCTGCTATCTGTAGTGTGTTAAATGTAGGCTGCTAACTGTAGGCTGCTAGCTGTAGTGTGCTAAATGTAAGCTGCTAGCTGTTGGCTGCTAACTGTAGGCTGCTAGCTGTAGTGTGCTAAATGTAAGCTGCTAGCTGTATGCTGCTAACTGTAGCCTGCTAGCTGTAGGCTGCTAGCTTTAGGATGCTAGCTGTAGGCTGCTAGCTGAAGGCTGCTAGCTTCAGGATGCTAAATGTAGGCTGCTAGCCATAGTCTGCTAGCTGTAGGCTGCTAGCTATAGGATGCTAGCTGTAGGCTGCTAGCTGAAGGCTGCTAGCTTCAGGATTCTAGATGTAAGATGCTAGCTGTAGGCTGCTAGCTGAAGGATTCTAGATGTAGGATGCTAGCTGTAGGCTGCTAGCTGAAGGATGCTAGCTGTAGGCTGCTAGCTGTAGGCTGCTAGCTACAGGATGCTAGATGTAGCAGTGTAAAACGTCTCTTCTCATGTGGTATAGTTTTTTAGTGGCTATGACCACTGGCTGTGGCCCTTGAGCTCTGTGGCACAGCGTAGCTATCGCACGGTGGTGAGGTCAGGACCTGTTCACAGCAGGGCAGCCTCTGCTCTGTCTGACTACATGATGTCAGTATCACGTCTGAGCAGCGTTCTCACACGTAGGAGGCAATATGTGCTGATATCACACCGTGGCATAAACAGTGACTCACTCTAAGCTTTAGCACAGGAAGGACACAGCCAATCTGCTGTTTATCCGCAACAAAGAAATAGTTGTCCATGGAGATAGAGGGCAAGGCAGCTGTCTTGCCAACAGGCAGGTGAAGGATAGTCCAGTGCTTTCATAAATGATTGATTGGCATCTTTGAAGGACCCGAGCAATTACATTTGTGTGAAGGATGCAATCTCTCAGCTCACAGAAGCGGCATGGCAGCATTGACTGTGCTTAGCTGACTTCTATGACAGCCTGTATGGTCAGCAATGTGCTTGCTAAGCATCAACAAGAGAACCCCTTGTACACACTGTTGTCATCATCATGAATAACCTGTAATAGGTTGTTTTCCCCCTTTTTAGGATATTCTTTTTACAAAAGGCCAAGATTTGGGAACTGAACATAAGGCTAACAAGGACTGCAAATTCTGAATGACCAGCCTTGAGCTAAAGCTGTCAGACGGCAACAAACCTGAATAACTCCTCGAGTCTGGCAGGCCAAAATATCAGTGCCGGTTATGTTTTTGACTGTATGTTGCTTATTTTGATATACTGTATATAAAGCCATACTGAAACTCTCTGTATTTGTTATTAGTGTGTTTACTTCCATTCTTTTTCAGAGCCAACTTTCATACAAAAAACATACATACAACTAACATATTAAACATTCAAACTAATATAAATGTAATAGACTGTTTACATAACATAATTATGTTAATACATAATATCAATACATGACATTTTTAATAAATACAAACTTTTAAACAGTATTTGTTCTGAATTGTAGTTTGGAAACAAAATTAGCTGTTGAGGTTTGAATGAATGAAGTTTAAAAATGTGGTTGTTAAAGATCTGTACATCGGTAGTGCTGAGGCTCTATTGAACCAATCACCATCCATCTTCTTTCTGTTGAGCCAATCACCATCCATCTTCATACTGTTGAACTGATTGCATTTCGCACCAGCTGGAGTTGATTGACGTGTTCATTATTTTTCTGAAAACTAAAAGGAGAATAGACATTCAAATTATGTATTTTGGGTATTTGGGCATTTTGCTTTAGCTCGTTGCAGATGAAAGCAGTGACTTGCTGTGCTATCTGATCTATTCTGTGCAGAACACTGCACGGGCTGTGTATCCTCAGCATATTCATGCAAACCCTGTTCAAGACACACTGCTCCTTCAATAAACCTCTTTCCATCAACGTACACTCTCTGACATTATTTCCCCAGTTGAGCATAGGGTCTTCCCTGGTCTCCTAAGCAGAAATAAAGAACAACACACAAAAGCTATTGTGTGGTTTTTGCTCGCTCAACAAACCTCTACTTCGGCAAAGCTGCAATTCAGATGTATCGCTTAAAACCCAGCCACCCAGGTGTGTGTCTGATTAGGCAGACAGCTGAATAGGTTCCTGTTCAGTAGTAGGAAGTGTTTGGAAATGTTAGGAAAGAGCCAGGGAACAGTTGTGCCCCTGGAAACACAAACAAACCAGGTACTTTATCATTTCTCTGTTTAAATATGGAGCCATACCAACATTGTTTTTACTACCCGTACCTGTATTGCACAACATTGTGCTATACAGGTATGAATACACTATAGCCTAGCATCTACATGTAGCTAGAATAGATGTTTGGCATA
>JAODOY010084410.1:0-14334 GCA_025399855.1 Forbesichthys papilliferus
TGTGTGTGTGTGTGTGTGTGTGTGTGTGTGTGTGTGTGTGTGTGTGTGTGTGTGTGTGTGTGTGTGCGCGTGCGTGCACACATCAGTTATGTATCAGTGTGTTGAGGGATCCCTCCGTCACCGTCCCAGATGTTCTCCTCTCTGTTCTTCTTCTGCGTTTTTGTTTTAATTGTGCATGTATATTTATGCCCCCCCCCCCCCCCCCCTTCTCCACGACTCTCGGCAGTAATTTCACCCTGCAGTACATGCCCCTCCCCCTCAGTGACATCACACAGGCGTATCGCAGCGCACCAGAGAAGACGGAACAAGCCCTGACCAAGGTGAGGTGCACCCTGGGACAGAACATAATTACAATCGATTATTACAATTTTAGGTTTTCCCCTCTATTAATAACTGTCCGTTTTTCTACCGGCTGACGGGGTACAGTTCACGGAAGCCTTGCTACAGTAGCTACCAAAGGGCGGGCACAGTCATATTTGTCTCACCAAGCCTTTGTGTGATTAATCTGTTGTGTAATGATGCAATGTTAACACATCCCACCAAAGGCACAACTGAAAAATTAAAGGCATGCACTTCCTGCACAGAGAGGAAACTTCCTGCGGAAAGCCTACCTGAGTGTTTTTGAAAAGCTGGCACGATTAAATAATTTGCCGTTTATTGTAGAAAAAGCGTTGTGATCATACTACTCGTAGATTTTGTTACTGTATGCTGAGGGCAGTTGTGCTCAGATGTTCCTCTTTGTTGAAGATGTTCCTTGTTGTTTTTCTTTACATGGTATAATTAAGCAAATGAACAGAATGCCTGCCACCTGTGGAATCAAACCCTCAAACCAAAACTATTATTTCAGCGCCTCCCTGCCGGCTCATTACCATGCAAATAGACCCGTCTCCCGTTGGCCGTGTGTTGTATAAACAGCAGTCCTCTCCACTCCTCTGCATTTCTGCATGCACTCCTTCTGTGTGTGTGTGTGTGTGTGTGTGAGAGTGTGTGTGTGCGTGCATGTGGCAGATTCAGCGTGCTCTGCTGAGAAACAACCAGACGCAGCGCTTCTCCCAGAAACAGGCTCTCAGGCTGCAGCAAGGCCTGGTCACCAGCACTGCTGAACAGGTGTGTGTGTGTGTGTGTGTGTGTGTTTGGGGGGATGTCGTTACTTTGGAGTGAGCAAGACGTGTCTCATTGGATAAGTCAATAATTATTTGAATGTTAAGTGATTCAGCTCAGTGTGTGTGCATGTGCGCGTGCGTGTTGCTTTGGAGCAAGACGTGTGTCTCATTGGATAAGTCGATAGTTATTTGAATGTTAAGTGATTCAGCTCTGTGTGTGTGTGTGTGTGTGTGTGTGTGTGTGTGTGTGTGTGTGTGTGTGTGTGTGTGTGTGTGTGTGTGTGTGCGTGCGTGCGTGCGTGCAGGTGATGGAGCGGCTGTGTGTGCGTGTGCAGCAGCAGGTATGTGTCCTGAGAGGTTCTGAGGAAGGTGAAGAGGTCCAGGCCGCCAGACAGATCCTCAAAGAGGCCAAAAACTCCAGAGCTGTAAGTGGCTTCTTTGTGTGTGTGTGCGTGTGTGTGCGCGCGCGTGTGTTTATTGATTTTCGCCCTTTACTCGGCACGTAGAGGGCGAGTCGTATTTCAGAGCTGCAGACACATAAACAGGAATGGCTCAAACACTCGTACGTGCCGTATTGACAATGTGTCAGCCATGCATTCGTCATGCATTTATCAGTGCTCAATCATCACAAACTCAATTGTCAGTTAGACC
The DNA here is from genome assembly GCA_025399855.1 of Forbesichthys papilliferus. Lineage (NCBI taxonomy): Eukaryota > Metazoa > Chordata > Actinopteri > Percopsiformes > Amblyopsidae > Forbesichthys > Forbesichthys papilliferus. The sequence goes on from JAODOY010084410.1 coordinate 1,755, forward strand.
TCTGCTTAGCGGAGCATTCTAACACACTTTTTTTTCCCTCTGTCTGTCTGGATCTCTGTGGGTCTCTCTCTGTCTCTCTCACACTGTCTCACTGTGGGTCTGTACGTCTCTCTCTCTCTCTCTCTCTCTTTCTCTCACTGTGCCTCACTGTGGGTCTGTATGCGTCTCTCTCTTTCTCTCACTGTGGGTCTATACGTGTCTGTCTGTCTCTCTCTCTATCTCTCTCTCTCTCTCTCTCTCTCTCACTGTGGGTCTGTACGTCTCTCTCTCTCTCTCACTGTGGGTCTGTATGTCTCTCTCTCTCTTTCGCTCACTGTGTCTCTCTGTGGGTCTGTACGTGTCTCTCTCTCTCTTACATTGTCTGTATCTCTCTCTCTGCCTGTCTGTGTGTCAGCTGTACCCGTCGCTGTGTGAGCTGGCCCACGTCCTGTCCGTGGACGGGCCCGTTAAACAGAGGCTGGACGCCTTGGCTGGAGAGCTGTCCAAGGCTGCTGACAAAGAGCTGCAGGTATGTGGGTGGAGCCGGACGTATGAATGGACTCATAGATGTGTGTAGGTTTGAATAGGCCATGTACAGACGAAGTGGGCTTTAATGAGTCCTGGTCGAATGCAGGCTTTGCTGTGTTGAATCGGGGAGGGGGGTGATACATGAGTTTGTGTGGATGGAAATATAAGATAATAATGGAAGATGAATATATGTATAACGTTTTATACATGGAACCTGCAGTCGTTCTGAGTGCACGTCTGGGTCAATGTTTCACCCCTTCACGTAGGTGAAGGTAAACTATTCCACTCCCCATCAGTCCGTGCTTATTATGACATCTACTTACTTGGGCGCTGGGTGTCGACACACCATGTTCACGGGTGCCGTTTTCCCCTCTATGCTCGGGCTCTCCTGGTCCGCAGGTGGTGGTGGACTCGATGGTGTGCCTGTGCCGCGAGCTGTGCCCCGTGTCCTCCGCGGCCGCAGAGAGACTCAGCCCGCCGCTGTCCGCCATCTCGGAGCAGGTGTCCGTCCCTCGGGCCGCCGTCCGCAACGCCCTGATGGAGAGAGCTGCTGAAGACATTAACCAGGCGCTGGAGTAAGGCGGAGGGAGAGAGAGGGAGAGAGGGAGAGAGGGAGGGGTTTGTGTTACAGATGAGTGGGAAGCGTAATTGTAGCTTGAACAGCTTATTCTTGTTATTATATAAATGTGTTCAACTGCCTGTAATGCGATGCTCTTAAAGAAACTAGCATAGCTTCTCCCATTAGATTCAGCACAGCACACTATGGAATGATGGTGTTCACATAGGTATTGAGTGAATAGAATGCGTAGATTACAATTGTTGCATGGTTTTTATATGCTGTATAGATGTATTTTGGCTTTGAATGTCCCGCAAAATAATTGATTTATTTTTAAATGTCTTCACTTTCTGGTATAGTCATCCTCTAAGGTGAGTGGTAACATTGCTTACATCGGCATGACTGTCTCTCATTGGGGTCTATTCCTTTCTCTCAGGGAGGTGAAGCTCTCAGTGGTTTCCTTTCTGACCAACTCCATAGTGGACCAAATTCTTCAAGAGCTCTACACCACACATAAGACCCTGGTACTGGTAATATCCCTTCACTGCATGCTTTCTCTCTTTCCATTTCTTTGGTCTAGTTGTAGTTTAGAAGAAGCCCTACTTTAAAAGCTACTATATGTTTGCATATTGGCAGCCCCAGAGCCATGGATATAACAGAGTTACGCCATCTATGTTCACGCCAATGGACTGTTTTTTTACATCAATGGTGGATCGTGGAGCCTTAAAATAGTTCCCGGAAGTTCACCTAAATACTGAAAGTACCATATGCATTTTATTTAAAATGTAAATTGGTGCATTTATTGACTACTAATTACCAAAAAATTAAGTGATATATCTGTATGTTATGAGTATATACAAAAGTCTTTATCCAAGATACTTTATTGGATATTATATTCTGGGAGATAATTATTATATTGTCAGTAGTAATATCAACAACAACCACAATAGTATTAAACATCTGTCATATCAAATAAACAAAACATTTTGTCTGCTAAATTAAAAATGTCAGCATGAAAGTATAATTTAGCCTACCTACTCAGTGACAAGAGCTTCACTTGAGTCATCAAGCACCCTGTAACACCCCTTGTTGTAAAATTACGTCACTTAGCTCTCCAATATACACATTTACAAATGTTTCTTTAAAAAAAACACGTATTTACTATCAATGGTAAGACAGTATAACCTATTGGCTATGTAAATGTAGTCTTAATAAATAAAAATTTGCTAATGTGTTTTTTGGAGCGCTAAGTGATGTTTTCTTTGGACTAAAATGGGTCTTCCAGGGTTGAAACACCAGCGTGTCCTTTTACTGGAGAGAAGCCTTATCACTGCAACAATGTGAGAAGAGCTTCAGTCACCAAGCACTTCCGGGAACTATTTTAGCCTCTCCGTGAACCATGTGACCATTGACAATTTCTAACTTCCGTCTGTGTAACTTGGTTTATTTCCATGGCTCTGGGCAGCCCCATCTGGTCACAATATGCCACTGCATTCCATTTTTGAAAGCTAAACGACCGCAATAAAAACAGTGCTGTCGGCACCAACTGAAATACCCACCTGGACTCTGATTGGCCAACAGTGGGCTTGCTAATTTAGACCATGTCCACACTACTGAATGAGATTTTTGTAGTGCAATGGACATTGATATATCTAAGTGCTGAGTAGTTTAGCTAACCCTCAACTAAACCATGTTTAAATGTATTTGGCTCTGTTCCTTAATTGGTAGTGGTCATTCCTCTGCATTTAACTTATTACTTTTTAATAGTGTCTGTGACATTGTCGTACATCGCACTAGTAGTAATTGGATGTGCTTTTGAATAGTTTGTTTTAACCACTTCTGAAAAGATGCAAACCACTCATTTATTTATTTTGCTTTTTGAATAAAGCTCTACAGTTAATTTATTGTTTGTTACACATTGCCATCTGGCAATGCAAGCTTATTATTACTAAGCACGGTGTGAGGTCTCGTGTGGCTTAGTTGAATAGTGTGACACTGCTACTTCGAAGAACAATTCATATCCAGCTATTTATGTGGCAAGCGGGCAGAATAATGTTCCCTCTAAACAGCATAGGAGTAAACAGAAGGCTTCCCATGAGGAATCTCCTTTCACTAAAATAGTTCAACGGGATTGCACTCATCTCAACATGTCCACCGCTACGTCACATCTCTTATCGCCTCTGGTTTGCCGCAGTGACAGCTTGCCCTCTACCACCGCTCGCTACGGGCTTTGATAATTAAGAAAATAGATTTTTATTCATATTCACAGTTGGCATTGGCTGGTATATAGTGGGGGTGGGGGGGGGTTCACTTTGTTTGCAAATTTCTCAAGCACAAGGTCGGACGAGTTTATCCACAAATATTGTGTTGAGGGACATTCTCAAGATGTTCTTAAAGCTGTAAAAATTCTGTGTGTGTGCGTGTGTGTCTCGTTATGTATGTGTGTCTCATCTGTCTTTAAATATATGTGCGTTTGTATACGTGTGTGTGTGTGTGTGTGTGTTGATGGTCTGCCGTCAGCTGCGGCAGGTGTCTCAGGCTAAGCGCTGGGACGATGCGATGGGCAGACGCACACTGAGACAGTCCCGGATCGGGGAGTGTCTGGAGTTTGCTGAGGAGGACCTGGGCATCAGTCTGGGCATAGTAAGGTTTATTTGTTACTTAACCTGTATCACTCCCTTTACAGGTTATTTGTTTCTTAAAGATAGTGATGAGGGTAATTTGTTACTTACACTCTAAAGAGTGATATTCGAGGGTAATTTAAAAGTAAATACACAATAATACTTGTAGTTCGGGACCTTCTTTTTAATATGTTCCGTGCTACTTGCTCATTGCATCTACATTAGTCCCAGAAAAGAATAATTTTCCTTTAACTCTATCTGCTTGTAATTCCCAAGCCCCGCTGCTTTAACGTGTCCTACCTTGTTACTGTAACTAGGTAGGACAAAACACCATTAAAAGCTATTACAGCAAAACAGACAGTTGATGGAAGGTTCTTGGAATTGTTATTGGAGGACACGCTAAACGGGGCGCGGCTTGGGAAAGGTCAATTGCAGTTACAGTATAAGACAGAGATGTATTGAAACTGTAATGTGTTTTCAGGGGGAGGTACTTGAACACAAATAGACTGTATTTGCTGCGATCACCGTGGGGCCCTGCCTCACTGCTGACTCTGTTTGTCAACAGGACACGATTGCCGTTAAGAAGCGGAGCTCCAGAACAAGAAGGATTCGGCCCGTTTCCACCAGACTCGGTAAGCTTGTGCCATTACCGCGGCTGAAAGCCGTTGAAAGCCTCAGAGCGCTCGCACAGCATATTCCATTTCCAGTCAGTGGCTGATAGCAGGGCTGGGGTCAATTGACTTTCTATTTAATCAACTGAGAAAGTGTAATTTGCTTAAAAGGGATGAGAGAAAAAAACCAAATTGGGGGATATTTAATTTGATAAAGATATAATAGTCGATGAGCTGTGATTTCCAGATTTTGCACTCAAGGGATACATGGACTGGTTAATAGATTTTCTGTGGCTGGCAGCTTGGGAACAGTTTGCCCTCTTCTTCCTTCCTGTCGGAGGTCTAGGTGACGACCCGGCCTCCTCCCCTTCCCCCAGCGCCCCCACGCACCTGGCCTCGCTGTCTCGCTCGGCATCATGGGAATGCATGTCCACGCTACCTACCAACGGCTCACCCCTGCGTCACGTGACCCACGTCAGGCCACGCCCCCCACGGAGACACCTCCCATCGGACTCGGTAAGCCTCTTCCTCTCCCCCCCCCTCCCCATTCCCGACCCCTGAGGAATAAAGAGTCAACCAAACTGTACCTGGCCTGTGGCCATCGTCTACCTATAGAGGGCCTTGCAAATGCTTTCATATTCTTTTCTGCCGCAACATTTCCTGCTGTATTTCCGCACAGAGGTACGTTAGTGTGTCTGCTTTGCTATATGTGTGAGCTAAATAAACTCAACAAACTACGTAAATTGTAGATACATATCTCCCGGTAAATGAACAAGGGCACATTTTTCCCTCCATTTTGGTAAACTTTGCAAGTAGGCCAAGTCGCCGGCCACTTTGTCGCCCGTAGTCGCCCATAGTCGCCCGCCGCTCACTGAAATGAAAGATCTGTCGCTGACTGTAGCTGGCGATGTGAGTGCAGGGTAAGGCAGTATTGACTTGCTCGTAGCACAATTCCGTATCTATTTAAATAACACATTTTCATTTTTGCTACACATTTCAACTTGTACTGAGTTCCAAAAGGAAACTAATGAGAATAACCTGAATGCTTACATCCTGTTTATCTCTAATAATATTTTGACGGAGATAATTCATCTTGTGGCACTTTCCAAATATAAATGGTTTTGTACAGAAGAAAGCTGAGCTGTTGGCTTTGTGGCACACGTGTTTACAAATACCCAGGTGGGCTGCACGGCAGCCTCTAGCAAAGTATTTGGTTTCGATTGAAATACTTCAGAAAAACATTTTTTTAATATACTGTAAGTATGAATAATGTTCAGTTAGAGAAGAGATGAGGAGTTATGTTACAAATAGATTTATTTTATTGGCATGATGCTACTGTAAGCCTGCTTGCCAGCCAATTGGAATAATAGTGCTGTTCAGCATTTATCATTTCATACCATTTATCGTTTCCTCTTTGTTTCTGTTTATAGCATTGTTCTGAAAATGGAGGAGTCAATTTGTTAGAGGATGGATTACCTGATTTCTACAGCAAGAGAGTGCTGCCAGACAGGTAGAACGCACGTAGTAAATGTTTATGCAACAGTTCACAATGTACTGTACACTATTTCTACTATATATCTATCTATCTATCTATCTATCTCAAATCATTAACTAATATTAGATATTATTATAACATGATTATGTTATTATAAAGACCGCCCTGAAAACCTGCAATGATTGAAGATAAAGGTGGTAAGATATGGTGTTATACAAACAACTGGTGTTGTATACTGTATATATCATGATGTATATAAATATTTATTGCATACGGTATATAGAAATATTGTACAATAAATCACAAAATTATAAACAATCTGTGAACAATATCGGTGCTTCAGTTTCAGACCGTATTTTTCAGGGTTCCCACTTGTCATGGAATTTCCGTAACATCGTGGCATTTTAAAAAGTTTATTCCACACATTGAATGTTTTGTTATTGTATTACATTTTGAGATGTCTCAACAAAAAAATGTAATAATACATCTAAATGTTTACATAAGAAATATCTATAAAATCACATTTTCTTTTGCCTTTTGGCTCATGGAAAGTCAAGGAATTTGACAGTTGACTTATAGTGGGAACTCTGATGAAAATTAATTCTCAAGCCTGACATTCAGTGCTGTTGTCTCGCGCCTCATCTCACCTTCTCCACCCTCCTGTCTTGTCAGTCAATTATCATCTCTCCACCTGAACCAATCCCTGAGGAGGAAGAAACGACGCAGCGTGCTGTCAATCTTCTCAGGCTTTCGCAAAAACCGGAACTCAGCCAATCAGGACTCAGAGTGAGCAATATGGGTTAAATGTGTTTTTATTTAACTCCTATTTAGTCATAAACTGGGTGATTTCACTGATGAGCCACATGTTCAAACAACAGGGATTTTACTGTTTGCCACCTGCTTTAGTGTTTATGAATGAAAGCAGCTTAGGAAACATTTATTTAATGCTACAGAACTTAGAACTGCAGAGAAAAACATGAATAATTAATTGGAGCAAAATATTGTCCTGCTACAAATGTTTTTCTTTGCATCCATTAAGCATATAATGTGTGCTTACAGCATACCGTATGCATACAGCATACCATACATAAAGATAGTGTTTGTGTGTGTGTATACACTAGCCAAAAGTATTGAGGAGATAAAAACGGAAGAAATGCTCTGGGAGACTAAGGAAGACGAGGAGAAAGAAGATAATTACGCAGAATAATAACTCTGGGGTGAGAATTGCACTCCAGATGCTCTCTTTGCTGTTAACAGTGACATAAAAAGGAGGTTTCGCTGCTCTCTGATGTGCGAGAGCATTGGCACTGGGGGACCATCATCCATTTGATCTGTTAAGCTTTATTAACTTAATTTAGCAGCGTGTGTGAATGTTTGGAAACAGAAGGAACGGGTCAGGCGCTCACTCCAGCTTGTTTTAAACATTTGGAGGGAGGGAGGGAGAGAGAGACTATTTTGTGTAGGAGTCAGGCTCAACAATAATACTGTATGTACAAGAAAGGTGTGGGCGTAGTTAACCTCAAGGCAGCCACAGAAAAAAAATAGGCTCATTAATAACAAAAGTCAACCGTGTCAGATTACGGTACACCACAGAAGCAATGGTTATTCTGCAAGTGGTTTGTCTCCCATTTTTTTCCCCGTGCTGCTGTGCACGGGACACGGTAGGGAGGTGGTTAACGACATCCGGGCCAATGATCTGTTTCAGCTGACAGTGTTACCGGCAATTTGGCGCTGCCGGCAGCATAGAATACAGTGGTGATTGATTCTGTCACACCCATATCCCTCAAATTTACCTCCAGGCAAACACTGAGTCACTAACACATCTGAGTCAATTTAGTATGCGTCTGCCTGTTGCAGTAATGCCTCAGAGAACGTCTACTCAATGATTCAACACCCGAAGGATGCTGAGAAGGAAGAATCTGTGGTTCCAGGAGCCAATGGGAGCATGTTGTCTCCTCGGCCGATGTCAGGAGCAACTCTGCCAGGCGTGGGGGGTCACAGCCCCCCCTGCCTCCTCCAGCGACAGGTAACGCTTTTGTAAAGTTAGCGTAGCAGACAGGTGAGGCATATGTAAAGTTAGCATAACAGACAGGTGAGGCATATGTAAAGATAACAGACAGTTGAATCATATGTAAAGATAGCATAACAGACAGGTGAAGCATATGTAAAGTTAGCAGACAGGTGAAGCATATGTAAAGTTAGCAGACAGGTGAGGCATATGTAAAGATAGCAGACAGGTGAGGCATATGTAAAGTTAGCAGACAGGTGAGGCGTGTGTAAAGATAGCACAAAAGACAGGTGAGGCATATGTTAAGATAGCAGACAGGTGAAGCGTGTGTAAAGTTAGCGTAGCAGACAGGTGAGTCATATGTAAAGTTAGCGTAGCAGACAGGTGAGTCATATGTAAAGTTAGCGTAACAGACAGGTGAAGCATATGTAAAGATAACAGACAGGTGAAGCATATGTAAAGTTAGCATAACAGACAGGTGAGGCATATGTAAAGATAACAGACAGGTGAGGCATATGTAAAGATAACAGACAGGTGAAGCATATGTAAAGTTAGCATAACAGACAGGTGAGGCATATGTAAAGTTAGCATAACAGACAGGTGAGTCATATGTAAGGATAACAGACAGGTGAGGCATATGTAAAGTTAGCATAACAGACAGGTGAGGCATATGTAAAGTTAGCAGACAGGTGAGGCATATGTAAAGATAGCAGACAGGTGAAGCATATGTTAAGATAGCAGACAGGTGAAGCGTGTGTAAAGTTAGCAGACAGGTGAGGCATGTGTAAAGTTAGCACAACAGACAGGCATATGTAAAGATGGCATAAAAGAGCAAAGCAAAATTGAAAGTATAGCAAGAAAGAAACAGTTACATTCACCTACCTTAAAGAGTATCGTTGAAATGTATCTTATTTTACGAAGTTCTCATGCAAATTCCAAAGCAAAATTAAGATATACAGTTACGTGCTGGCCTGTATTTAGTGCTGTTTGTTTACACTAGGAATTGCTCACACTGCAGAAATATCCTTTCTATTCCCTACTGCCAGCTTCATACAGCGGTAGGCTAGGCTAAATTTAGCAAAGCAACAGCTAAGCAATAGCTGTGATTAGCTAAGTATCTGGTGTAATGTAACCAAACACTAAGAAAGATGCTTATTCTTATCAGATAAGCATGCTTTATGATTTTGGTACACGCTAATTGTACGGAAATTGTGCACGGTAGTGCTTTCAATAAGTTTTTAACATTTGACCATCAAGTAAATGCAGATGTCTAAATTAAGTCAAGCAGTAAGGATATACATTGAGGTAGAGGACACATGACAAAATAACAAATGCAGTAAGTTAAAAAAAGAATGTTTTAGCTTGTGATTTGTTATGTTTTTAAAATAAACCTAAAATCACCAAAAAAAATCCACTCACTAAATTAATTCAAGAAGAGATGTAGAAGATGTGTTTTTGACTCTGGGAAAGAAAAGTTAGGGGTCCCCTGCTGGAGTTGCTGCCCCGGTGACCTGACCCCGGCTAAGCGGATGAAGATGGATGGGTGGATGGTGTTTGATTTTGAACTTTTTGTCAAATTCAGGCCAGAGATACAGTATAGTAGGCTGGAAGACTGCATTTGTTTTCCAGACACACTTCAGCTACCACATTGAATTTGATACTACTTTCTACATGTGGTTCTGTTCTCAAGCAATAATCCAATTTGACAGTAAATCAAGATGTCAACAGTAGAATGGAGAGAGATAAAATAAAAGATACACTATTGAACATTAATTAATTGGTTAACAGATGGTTGGTGTTTTACTGCTGCCACGCTGTTTGAATAGTGTCAAAAGTATTTAACGTTCATTTGGAAAACGTTGTTAGATTCTGGCAGCGTGATATTGTTGTGGTACGCTAAACACGCTTACCGAACATGGCTTGACCAAAATCTAATCCCAAGCCATTTAATAGCTAGGGTTCAAAAGAAGTACATGTCTAGTTTCCTAGTGGCCAATGTCTTAAGACCCATCCCAAATGTAAATGTAGGACACGGAGTCAAATCATAAGTATGAATATTAATGTCTCACAAAAAATTAAACTCAACAAATAAAATATCAATAACTTAAAATTATATAAGTACTAACTAATATACAAACACCTTAATACTTTTTTATTGTTTTCAATTCATATAATCAAAGTCAAGTTCCTAAAACTAGTCAAAAGTCAAGGCTTTTTGTCTGTCAGGAATGTATCACTTTATCTCTCACTCTTTCCTTCTCTCTCTTTTTCTGTCACTCACACTCCCCGCACACGTGCACACGCACGCGTGCACATGCACACACGCACGCGTGCACACGCATGCACATTGGTGTCCTCCAGTCCACAGACCTGGTCAGCATGGTGTACAGCTGCATCGGGGCCGACCTCGACGACTCGGACGCCAGCAGCACCAGTGACCGCTCCAAGCCCTCGGATTACTCCCACGCCGACGCCGTGGAGCCGGGCAGACGCACGCCGCTGGACGACCAGCCCCCTGACGACCAGCCCCCTGACGACCAGCCCCCTGACGACCAGCCCCCTGACGCCCGCGCCAACGGCCTCTTCGCCTCCGACAGGCGTCTGGAGCGCAGCAGACAGGAGCGCATCGTGGCCCTGGCACCGCCCGGGGCCGTGGAGGAGGACGGCAGAGGAGGAGGAACCGGGCCTCCCAGTGTGTGTGTGCAGAGGCCAGAGCCACCTCCACAGTACTGCAAGCCCAGTCTGGCTGTCATGAGACAGAGACACCTGCAGGAAAGCCTAGGTACTGCACTGTTATATATAGCAACAGTGATATATATAAAAACAACAGTATTTAATCTGGTAGCCTAATCAGAATCAGAAATACTTTATTAATCCCCTAGGGGAAATTCTGTGTCACAATTACTCAGCTTGTATGTCAAGACATAATATAACAAACTACAATAATTAATGACACAATTCCTAAATATAATATAAATACTAAATAAATAAATATCGCAGGATAATTTCCATAAATAGGTAAAATAAGTAATGCTTATGTCCATTATATTACAGTAATAAAATATTTAGAAACGACATAAAAGGTAGTAGTCATAGTATTAATAATAACTGTGTTGCGACTGTTATATATCAACGGAGTGATATATATTTTTAAAAAAAAGTATTCTAGTAGGCTAATAACATTATTGCTACTGTATATTTTGTGTTATATTATTTTGAAACAGTTTTGCATACACCTGATTCATTCAAAGTAGTAGTCATAAAAATGAGGAATGGGTAATAAACAAACTGTATAAAAATGCAAAACCAAAATCCAAATTATAGTAGTATTATAGTTTTGGCCATTTTTCTTTCCTTTACACCATTTTAATTACAATATTTTAGTTTTATGTTACGTTTCGCCGTTTTATAATGTTGCGCTGCACCACTGATTGCAAGAGGCATCACACCACTGACATATTTGCTAACTTTATTGGATTGCGCAGGTCTCTCAGCTTCAGCTAATATTCCTGATATATGCTGTTCAACAGCTTGGCCACCCAAATGTATAGGTAATACTCTCACTCAGCTAACCTTAAAGCCTATTAGCCCAGGTCAGAGGGCAATAATTCATGACTTTATGTACAACTAGGTAGATATTATTATTATTATGGGGTTATTTAGCAGACATACACTTTTATCCCAAGTGACTTAAAGTGAGCACACTTAAAGTAGAAGTACGGCAAACTACTGATAAACCCTGTACTCTGTAGCTTCCTTGTTCCTGTAGTACTTGAGTAGAAGGTTAGCAATTGACTCAAGTGGATTCTGTCGTTCGGGTTAAAGGGTTTATTTTTAACTGGGTAGTAAAAAGCAGGATTGCAAACAAATGATGACCGACAGACAAGAGAAACACTTATAAGGTCTTGTATACAAGAAAACAAGACAGACAGTTGGACAGGGAAAATAAGGGGCAGGTGAAACCACTTAACTAAACACTGGGTAGGAACAGAGACTGGCAGAAGATGGGCTGGGGAAAACAATAAAACAAATGGAAACTAGGACTAAAATGAGAAACAGACAGGGAGATGTCGGACCGTGACAATACCTCAGTAAAAGTCCATAATGTTGGGGATGGAACACAGGAACTTTCATGATGGTAGCTCTACATTTTATAATATCATACGTTTGCAGCGAATATGGTTAAATAACATTTCCCATCGACTGCTTGACCGTGCAGATTTCTTGGCTATTAATACTCTGCCCCTCATGCATGAAAATTCTCCATTACGGTGCCATTACTACAAATCGGTACATTGTCACCGTATCAACAGGCAGAACATTTAATAAGCTTGTGAACAGAGTTCATAGCAAGGCACAGCAGTATACATGCTGGTGTCTAGAGTTATGCTGCATTCAAGTGGGAGATGGGAAGTATCTGACTCAAAACATAAGTAAGGTTAGAACAGTGGATGCATTCACTAGGGCTGTCCCGAATACCATTTTACAGGTTTCGAATACTTCATGGTATTTCCGAACGAGTATTCGAATACTCTATCTAAAAAAAAACATTAAAAACACTCAACTATAATTAGGAAAAATAAATGAAATAATCTTTGATTGCTCCTGTATTACCCAATAAAAGTGTGTGTTGAATGAATAACCTCGCTCTCTTCTTACAAACGGAGCCAATTGCAATCAAATGTGTTGATGACACAGTGTAGGACAGGCAATTACATTACAACATGTGGGTTTATATGGAGACAGTAGGGATTAATGGGAAAACATGCATGCATAATGTGA
>JAODOY010084411.1:0-14334 GCA_025399855.1 Forbesichthys papilliferus
AAATTACATATGGTAATAAGATGTAATTTCAGACAGCCTACCTGTACAAGTTGGCATCTTAAGAACTAGCTGCTATGGCGTGGATTATCCAAATATTTAATAAATTCGACTCCATAAAGTCTCTGTAAATTCCCTTTTAAACAGCAGAAACAAAAGTCTATTTAGTCTTCCTGTATCTTATCTTGTTGACTGTTGAGAACCAGGGGCTTTACAGAACAGCTTGTACAGTAACAGACAATAAACATGAAGATAAACATAAAGCTAAGTAGCAGCACCAGCGCTTCATTCATAGAACTGGAGTTCGATAACTATAGAAAAAACAATGCTTTGAATAAATAAATCCCAGAATGCATTTCATTATCTTAACGTGGTAGCTATGGAAACTTTTGAATAGTATAATATTAAGCATGTTATATGATATGTTAATGTGATATATCATTAAATTGATGATATCACACATTGAATGATATTATATCATTATGACTTCTGTATTTGTAAAATAAAATAACATTTTTGTAAAACCATGTTTCATATTAGTTGGTTGAAAGATGCATTGTTCTTGTGATTGAGAGCTGCAGTGGTGTATATTATTCAGTTCTGGGCTGGGATCACCACAGCATCCCGGGCCCTGGTGCGGCCACTGGCGAGTGAAACACCACTGGCTACACATCTGGAGTCATTACTGGTAAATTATTTGGACTGAAAGAAAAGCATTAAAAAAATACTTTCAATTCACACAGCCTAGTTTATAGCCTTGAATTGGACTAGATTACAGCTGTTGTTCTCACTATATCTCAGTATAGCAATTCACAAATCACACCAGATTTCACATGCCGATGTAAATGAGCAACTTTAGCAGATTACTCAGTTTCACAATTAAATTGGTAAGTACATGTTTAATGTTGTGTATGCGCGTGTGTGTGTATTGGATAGCATTTTATATGCCCTGATGTAAAGCCTTTAGCAGCCTGTCATGGAGCTTTTAAGGTTTAAAGAAACAAAGCCTAATCCACACTTAGAGATGGCTGGATACACAGAGGTGTGTATCAAGCTTGCAATATACTGGGTGGGAGAGGAGGTGGGAGGGGCACCATAATAAAAGTTATTATTTCGAGCAAATACTGTATGTAAACCTTGTATGCTGGTCAAATAGTGCTTATTGTAGTTGTGGTTCATCTTTATTTAAAAAATGAATCAATATGATAATTAGAATGAATATTCTCACATCTTCTCCCATGCCCTTTAAAAAGCCAGACATGTTTGCACCATGCGTGGATTAGTATTTTCCCGGCTGGGTTTGTGAAAGCGCTGGAGCAGACCATCTAAACGATAGGCGATACTATATTGATAATGTGTTGACTTTAGACCTGGTTTTTACTGGTCAGTTATGTTCTGCCACCTCAAGATAGCATTGCACTAACAATGCACTAGACCACACCTCATGTTTAGACCAACACACCCACAGGGCGCATGGACGGGAAAATAAAACTAGCAAAGACACGTTCGTTCCCGCTATGCCGCATTATGCCGGGTGTAAGAGTAGGGCCTTAAACCTATCAAAGAATATAGAAGATATAAAAGAAACCATATGGAAAATGTCAGCTGCAACACTCATTTACACACGCTAAAAGGTTGCTGTATGCAAGTGATTAAGGAGAATATTCAGTATTTATCTTAAAGACTCACACACTCAGAATACAACAATGTAGCTAGAAGCAGAGAGAAAAAGCCACAATCTTATTTTTCCAAGATTACTCCATTAGCTCAGTTAAAGGTGTAATTATGGGAACGACTAATCTTTCATCATCTTTTAATTATGATATCATGTAGTCATTATACCAGCTCCTGAAGCGACAAAGTTAAACTTTTTACTTTAGTATTCAGGGGTAATTATTTTGGCCCCCGAACAATAGTCCAGGCGTTTCTTTGGTGCCGTGATATACATCTAGCCACAACCACCTTCATTCCATTTGCGAGCGCTATGATAAAACCCCTCCACAAACCCACGCATTATTATCAGCATGTCATTTTTCTGGTCTAATAATAATATGATCATGAGAACACAAAAGTGAGTAGACTGTCTATTCACTTTTGTTTGGACAAAGGTCACTTACATTAACACAGATGTATTTTCAATATACTGTATGTGAGCTCAATACGTCCAGTTGATAACTGGACGATCAAGACAAATACTTAAAGTGTAACTGCACCTATAAAATATGTTTTCTGACCTGGAAACTAAGTAATATGATCTGTGATGAGACACATCAATGCTCTTAATATTGACAAAATTCCCGTTATTATAAAAATCTGCATGTTATGGTCTTAAAACAGAACTACACATCATATCTATTAAAAATCACCCCAGGACCTGGCTGGTTTTTACCGGTACACTTTGAATGCTCATGCGTCATCAAGTTCAAATTTCATACAGTTAATGTTGACGGGGGTCCCCCTCTCAACCCCTCCCCTCACTCAACTCCTTTATGCATTTTTCAAAGTTGTAGTGGGTGGAGTCAGGCTCAGCGCTGGGGTGCAGGTACACTTTAAACCTGAAAGGATAGCTTTGTTCCTCTGAATATGAAATGCAATTACTATGAATATGACACCTATACTGTTAATCCAGCAACTCCAGACGTGGAGCTGTGTTTACTTTTTTAGCGGGAGAGTTTTCCTCCTTTTCCATGGTCAGCATAGCTATAAGAAAACATAACAGTGCAGCATCATAACGAAGTTGACATAGGTTGTATCTCTGAACTGTCTCAAGGTGGACATTGATTTAATTTGATGCAGAATATACACTGATTTCCACGAGTGTGTACACATGATTAATTACAAAACATTTAACAAGAAATGGGAGCTGAAACCTCCAAGTTCACTGTCTGCTTAGTGAGCAGGCATAGAAAGCACATAAAGGCCATTATCCCACTATTCCATTTGTATATACTTTTGGTGCCAAGATTTGATCTGAAAATCTTTTAATTTTACTGACACTATTTGATATGCTTAACAAAGCAGATACACGTTTATGTTTTGAGTTTGTCACATCACAGAAAAAGGTGATATTAACCACCGAGTCAAATTGTAAATAATAAAAAATATCACCAGTATATAAAATTATGTTTCAAAATAACAAATGTTCTCTTTTCTCAGACGCTGATGGGGGTGTGTCAGCAGTCAACACAGAGTCTGCAGCAGAAGGCGCTGTAACCAGTCCCGATCTGGTGTTGTGCCAAAGCATTTTTATCGGCTGAAAAATTGATTGACAAATTCAAAAGTGCATTTTATGATTTGTGTATACTGGTGAAAAGGACACGATTTGATATAATTTATATTCTAGGGCTGCCTGTGCTCACTTCAATGGCAATCAGTTTTTGGCAGACCACTTTTTCGACAGATCACTTTTTGGCATGACACATGCAAGTTGTACTATTCTAGCCTACATCTTTTCACTTGGAAATGTGATTTATGTCATCTGTTGGAAAGATGATTGCTTGAAATATGATGTTTTATTTTAAGATAATGTTGAGTTATGACTTCCGAGGATGTAAAACCATGTGCAATCTAAAACGTGCACCATTCCAGCATTTTCCCGAAAAGCTTGACAATTCCTCTGCTCATAACATAGGATTGTACATAGACCGTTCTAGGACGGGGCACATCTCAGAGAAGTTTGCTTTTGGAAATATATAATGTTGAGCAGTGATCACCTAAGCATGTTGACCAGTGTAGAACCTAGTCTATGTCATAACCTACATGTGTAACGATGTCAAGACAGTTGCGCTGCAGCCATAAATTACATTAATCTCACTCTCCAATATTTCAAGGACGCTATGGTGCTATCTACAATTCTGTCTGGTGGTGCATGTTTGCACCTCGAGCAGGTTTCAGGGGTTGGACAGATTTCATTCTGGCGTCATATTAGATTTTTCCAATCATTACATTTTTAGCATTAACAAATTATTTAGGTGAACTAACTCAAGCATACAGCCTTAAAAGTTGAGACATTTTTCCTCACACTTTTGTCCCCCTCACCTTAGAAAATATCTCCTGTGCCGCTGGGGATGGGTATGCTAAGCTACATACGTCCAGTATGTAATCCAATACTGTTCCTGACCCTCCCAAAAAATGCCCCAAAAATACAGTTTAATGGTATAACTCCACAATGCAGTACTAAAAAAATAAAATTAAAATAATCTCTAAATGGATTCTGCTAGTGCCAGAAGGTCACGGAATTCTCTCCACTTGTGACAGTGCAAGACTATTTGGGTGAATCATGGTCGAAATGATTAAGGTAGAAGTGGAGTTCAATGATAAAACCTGCTGTCCAGTTCCCTAAGGGCTACAGCTGGTGCCGCATTAGCATTCAATTAGCATTAGATTAGCGGGGTAATACTAATCGGACATGCTGAATACACACCTGTCCCACTATCATCTTGAGCCAATATTGATACACAGACACTGATTTTAAAACACATTGAGAGGATGGTACGCAGGCACATTGACAGAGTTGATGGAACACAAAAATGGGTTGTTTAAATAGGCGTGCAGATTCTTCTGCCTCTGGTACTGTATGATGAGTGGATTAGGGGGCAGAGAGAGAGAGCGACACAAACATAACAAGATGGAGGCCACAACCTGATGGAGTGTGGTAAAACAATGTAAGGAGTACTGTAGGCCTAAAACATTTTATAATTACATTATCAAATAAACCATATTGTAAAGCATTTAGCATGGGTATGGTAAAGCAAGTTCCATCAGTATTTGAGGCAGATGTGCAACGTGTATTGTAATTTTATCAAAAAGTAAAGTTAAGGAAAAGCCAGATGTCAAAAAGCAATGAACAATGATGAAGTTGCGATGAGGGAAAATAATTCCCTCCCTTCACTGATGAAAAGCGTCAGCAGATCTTTGTTTTTACAGCCCCTGCTGAAGGCTAATGCACTCCTGTGGCCAATTCACATCCACAACAGAGCAGGCGAGATGGCTGGCCATGATATTCCCCAGTTCAACACTGGTTAACGCTGTTAGGACATAATGCTCCATCAGTCAGCCCACTGCTGTCTTGAGCTGCAGAAATAGCCCTTCTATTAGACGTTACTAATGGAGTTATATTGCTTAAATCTTAGGAGTACTGTTAATTGTCCTAAAAGGAGGCGAAAAAAAGCTAGGCCTATATGACATTACTGTATGAAAACGTATAGTAATCTTAAAAAAAGATTAAATGTAAGATAATCACTTTAATATATTGCCGTTAAAATGACATCTGTATGAAGCCTATTGTCTGAAGTCTAATCTAGGCCTAAAAAAATACTGACAAAACAACATATCATTTGTGCTGTTAATATCTTAGGAGTGACATTAATTTCACAGAGCAAAGCAAAAGTGTGTAGTTGGGAATTTGTATACATAATCCACTAAGAGAAAACATTTTATAGAATTAAACATATTTGAAGAAAACATGCTAAAACTAAAACTAAACCACTAAAATTGTACTTAATCTGGTGTAATAATGGTGTAATAAAAAATATTTTGACTTCCCCAAAAGATTGTTATCCCTCAGTGTGCCCCAACCAACAGTCTGAGAAACGGCGAGCAATGGAACATGACATGAAATGGCCAGGAAGCATGCAAGGCCTTAAAGAGACAGAAAGCACAGGCAGGGAGAATGAGACGTCTTGCTGAGCCAACTGAACATCAGTAATACTGATGTCTGGAGAACACACACCTCTGTCCTCTGCTGTAATCAGTCATTCAGCCCTGACACTGCTGCACTGCCAGAGAGGCGGAGAGTTTGAAAGAGTGGTGATTTGGGAAGGCGGTGGTGGGGGTAGTGGAAACAGACATATGAAAAGAGTAAGTAAAAGAAATAAAGTGTGTGAGCGAGACAGAGGAATGAGGTGACAAAGACGGACAGAGTGCGTTTCAATAGCAACAGAGATAGCTGAGTGAAAAAGATGAATGTCCTGTCTTAACTCATTCAGGATGAGCTTCATTTTGTCAAAGCAGTGATTAAGAGATTATTAAGGCCCACATATCTTAATTCATTAGCACAGGCAGCCATGCACCGCATATACAAGTCACTAAGATTTGAGGGAAAGTTTCAGAAAGTTCTATTAAATGATCCACATTTGTAAGCAGTTCAACCCACACAAAATAAAATATATGTATTAAACAGTATAGCAATTCTTACAGTATGTATATGTACCAATTCTACATTTTGTATTTGTTAGCTGGTTACAGGACCATACAAATAGTTCAGTCAAAAAGGCAGTCAAATTGTTTGCTAGCCTAGCACCTGTGTTTGAAAATCTCCATAAAACGTTTGTTGGTCTGATTTGATCATGTGACTGAATATATTTACGGTAAAATAATAACATATACTAGTAGCTACAGTATACTATACAGTATATTATTAACTACCGGTTAGAGTTCACAAATTGCTCTTTTTTAGGACATTTACTATACAAATTTTAAACCAAGGCAATATTTTTCATCTAGTCTTTTCTAATCCATTTGATTTCCTTGTGCCATAAATGTTTGCTCTCCACATTATTTCAATTACGTATATAAATTAAGTACATGTTTCTCTTTTCAGCAATATTACAGAATTTATTTTCGCTAGACCCAAGCGTGCATACAAAAATGTATTACAATTATTGTCAGTTATCATTGGTGTGTAGGATTACCACATTTTAGGACACGTTAATAAAAACATGCCAGACTACTTTGTGTGCTGTTCTTTGTCGCTCATATGGCTGCATCAGCACTTAAGCACTTTATTAATCTTGTCCTATAACCTAATTGGAACATTTTCTTTTTATATTTAACTACAGTGGTGTTTTATCGCAAGGTGGTTTCTAATATGTAATCTATGAGAGAATAAAAATGCTAATGATGTAATGTAAAATCTAATGCTATTACATACTGCGTACCATCAAATCACTTCCCTTTTTCAAGGCTCGTTTTCTATGCTCTAAAACTTAACTTGTACATTTAACATTCGCTATGTTGACAAATTTGCAATACTTATAGAGTCATATTTCAATCTTGTTGCTGCATTCTACAGTTTTACCAGTTGGAGAATGTGTCCTGCAAAAACCAGGAAAATCACTTGAAAAGGTGCATGCATAAAAAAGTTGAACTTATCTGAAGTATAAAATTCTAAAATGTCATGCGATTCACTGCTTGTAGAAAGAAAATGTACAGCTTGAAGACACCTTTCACAAGGCGAGCCCTCAGCTCATGAGCTTCTGACAATATGTTAAACATACATTTAGTTTACGGAGCTACAGCTGATAGCTAGCTCAATCTGTTAGATGCAAGGGATTTTGACTCATTGATTGTTATATGCATGCAGGACATATATGGAACAAAATCATACACTTTAGGTATGGCATAAACAATAAAATAAAAAACAGCATTGATAAAAATAAAATAAAATAAAAACATAAAATATTAGGCAATAACACACGAGAGGGAGTGCGTTAGATTAAATTCTGCACGGCTGTGATTCAGTCGCAGGCCGAGTGCCGAGGATAATATAAAAATAAAACATTGGCATTGAAATACTACTGTTGAAATTAACCTTTAGCAACAACATTATATTTTTATGTTTATGTTTAAACTGATATATATTTTTATTATTTTTATATTTTATTTGTATCTTCATGTCAGCATTTTACCAGAAATTTTTTTTTATGCTCTGAGGCTTTTTTCGATGTGAGAGCTTATGCAGTGTTATGCTTTACTGTCTCTGTTTTGGCATTAAGCGGGAGGGGCATTAGGCCCCGCCTCCTTTCTCATAATGCATTGGTTTCCATGTGAAATCTGTTTAATTCTTTAAACAATTAAATCCGTTTTTTTATTTTTCCTTCTTTTCTGGTCAAATTACTTGGTCGGAACTGACCCTACCCTCTAAAATTTCTCACATACAAAATAATATTTTATAAAATAAACTTGCTGAAAAGCTGACATAAAGAAACAAAAAAAAGCAGAATAAACAACACACAATAAAAATGTTTGGTTCCCAAAGTACATTTCAAAACATGTTTTTCATTGTCAATGTTGTATTTCTTATTTTATATATTTTTATTGGTAGTGTCACCTCAGTTCAGTAGAGAAACCTTCATCCATAAAGGTTATGCAGGGACGGAGCATATCTAAACTAACTTCACCCAAAATTCGGGCCCATACATTGAGCCCAGTCCATTGAGTTTCTATAGGCCATTCACACCCATTGCCAACATAAGAATGTCTAGTTACCCGATCTACATGGAGAACACACTCCACACCAATCACCCCCAAGACAACGGTGCTGCAAAAAGAGTCAGTAACCTGATCTCGGTTCACAGTTGGGTGGCAGGCAAAAAGGTCCCTTGCAAGTGAATTTCAAGATGATCAGTGAAGTAAAATACTGATGACTGCCAAAAGGAGACATCACCCGTGCCGTCAAGCCTTTTATCCTCAAAGGTCTGCTGCATGTTTGATTATTTCCTTATTACTGTAATAGATAATGAAAAATTGATCCTTTACTAATATTTTAATCACACAGCGCACTGTGGTTGGTTAATCTGACGTGCCAGATGATATGTTAAACAGAGGCATCTGACAAGGCGTCCTTGGAAACAAGGCAGAAAAATGGCAGGCATAAAGATACTTATCAGGTGATTGGATGAAGTATTTGTCTATGACCATCTAATGTCTCACCTAAACCACACCTGGAGCGGCTAGTAGTTCCTCACATGATGCCTGGCCTAAAGCCCCTGGTGTGTTGGACAAAACTGCATAAAATGAGTGTGGGAAGATTGGTTCTCAGGTGGTCTTGTGAATTCAGCTGCCTCACAAGGTACTGTGCAGTAAGTTAAGTGGTTGTTCAGTCCAAACATGAAATATACATTTGATTCTACAACTGACTACATGAAGGGGGGAAGGGGGGGTAGGGGTGGGGAGGGGGAGTCTAAATGTAAATGCACCATGCCAACATAAATGCTCACACACAAGTACAGTACATCAATGCATCACATGCAAACATATACACTGCAAACCAAACATTCAGGCTGACATCTCACACTGACAAGTAAATACTCAGATACCATCATAGTTATACCTCCCTGTACCTCCACCCTGGTCACTGAAGTCGGTGTCTCTACATCTCTCTTACCCTCCCCCTTCTTTGTCTGGCCGTCTTCTGGACATATAGGTACACTTCACTGAGTACACAACTTGGTAGCTTATCTACACAGAGCAGGTTGCACAGTGGGGGGGGGGGGGGGGGGGGGGGGGGTGTGTGTGTGCTGGGAGATACAGTGGCAGGAGTAGGGATTTTGGACAAAAATGTTTGAATAAGACCACTCAGTTTGCCAGCTTACGCAAACGCACACTCACACACACACACACTTAGGGGCAAGGTGTACAGCGGAGCGCTTACGCAGGGGGGGACATTTTCAGATGTGGCACACGAGGAGGGGGGAACGTTTAAGATGTGGCACACAGTAAGAGTTGAGTGGCTTTTCTTAAAAGCACAGTTGCTAAACAGATTTTTATCAATTTGAATTTTCTGCTACAGTGCTATAGCAACATGAGAAATATGACTTCTCACTCTTAAAGGGGAATACATCAAATACTGTAATTTCAATGGCTTTACGGCAAAAGAGGACATTTTGCTCAAATATCTTTGATTTTGTTCAGTTTGAACATTGATATCACAAGTACCTAACTCTGTCAAATAAAGATAACCCAGTTGTAAAAGCCTTGGCAAATGATTGATTAAATACAAATTTTGTATTATTTTATTAGACTACTGTATACTTATGTGTATGCAATGCTTCATTGTAGGGAAACATACAATTTGACCTTGTAAGAAATAGTAAATTACAGATAAAGTACCTATATACTGTACATAATACAAAAATCTAGTGCATTTTGTAGGCACTATAGCCTATAGAATACTGGAAACAGAGCACTCATTTATGTTAAATAGAGTAGAGTCTGTAGAGTCCTACAGAACAAATTATTCAATAGAATTGACTTAGTGAATTAATGTATAAACAGTTGGAATCACATTTTAAAGCATGAGCTACTGGACTTGCCTTAAGTTGTAAATGCTTTCCGTTGTCTAAAGGAGCTGGGTAAATCACTTAGGTTATGATAAGCAATTTAACACGCCATTTATATTTCATTTCAATCATAGCCAATCCACTCCAATTAAAAAAATGTTTAAAAAATCATTGTAAACTACTCAACCTTCACAAGTGACTTCACCCAGTCCCAATAATCAGGTGAAGTCATTAATGTGTGACTGCTAACACTTCATTTCTCCCCCCACTAAGTCCACTCTCTTTTGCATTTTTATTTCCTTAAGTAAGAACAGAGCAGTAAAACGATAAGAGAAGTTGCTGGGGAGAAAACCTTTAACACTCAGAGTAATTACTTCTCTTTGTGTCTTTCTTTTTAAATTAATTTTAATTAAGGGCGTCAGCATCGCCTGTAAATGTCCACTTTCTGCTAATCTAAAGTAATGTGGCTACTAATGAACACGGAATTGAACGCGTGGAGTCAAGTGGCCTTTTGGCTTTTAGTCGCTCCCCTGCTAGCTCGGTTACACAGTGGTCAAGGATATGCAGGCAGGTATACACACATGCACGCACACACTGTGTGCACACTCTCTCTTTCTCTCTCCATCTCTCCCTCTCTCCCTCTCTAATAGCCTCACCGAAATTCCAGTCAAACAGACACATACACACATGCACATACAAGCTACTGTGTAGTTTGTGCTAATAGGTTCAAACAGCCAGTAAGTGAGTGTAAATAATTACCAAGGCAGTAAATCTTGTCCATCCTCTCTAAATCGAACTAGGAGACAGGGATCCTTGGCCTTAGCCATGCAGGCAAAAATCACTTAAACATTAACTTTGTTGTAAAGTAGCAAGCTTACTTTACTGTAATGCATTCAAATATTTAAAAGGGCACAAACAATGTTTTTTTATTATATACACTAAAAGACTTTTACCATTTATTGTAAATTCAAAGTACATTTTACTGAGAAAATACAGTTGAAGTTTTTACAAAAAACGATTGACCAAACATGGAGAAATGTCAGTTTTCATAATGTCAAAACCACTCTGATAAGTATGAATACTGTCAATTAAATAAATGACAAAAGAGGATACTTAGAAAATGAAACATTCTGCTGGCTTGGTACAGGTACAGGAAAATGCATAAATTTAAACTTAAAAAAATATCATGATTTCAAAGTAATTATTCAATATGATTTCAGATAAGCAAAAATTAATGTATACATCTATAATCCTCCCATGTTTGTGGGTCAAATCAAATCTACAATTTGATAATTAAAGTACACATTACAAATATGAACTTGCAGTTATCAATTTATTATATAAAAAAGTAATTTATTAACAATATTTATTTAAAAAAATACGGTTAGGAATAGAATAGGGATAATAGGGTTTATTCCCAAAAAGCAAATACCGTTTGAAATATGCATTTAAAATTACCTTTTTTTTTCTTTTCTTTTTACAATTCTAGCATAAACTATCAACCACATTGTTACTGCAATACATGTGCAGTCAATGTAAACCAAAATCTGAAAATCCAAACTCTGAATATATCTGTGAAATAATACATCCAAAAACATAGACAGCGCGTTTAGAAAATGTGTGTAATTGTGTTAGCCAGGAGAAATATGTGGTGTACAGTGTAATTAAATTGTGCAACCATTGTATTTAACATTGCTTAGAAAGATTTACAATCAGTCACATTTACTATTAGGTGCAGCTAACTGTAAAACACTTAGGCTGAAGCAGTGGCATATATGAGATGAACACATGTAGCCTACCTCCCTGGTTCGTGCTGTTGCTATCCAACCCTCCATTTTGTGAGGTCACGAAACAGCAGCCAAATCCCAAAATGTCCGCCATGCAAAATAAGTAATGAACACCTCAACAACACACTGACACATTCACTTAAAGCATAAGAGCAAGTTCAAAAGAGAATTCACAAATATATCTTAACCAGAAATCAACCTTTTTGTTACGGGTAGATTTTTGGTTGTGCTTTTTGCCCCATTTGTTTGGTTTAACTGTGTTTTCCTGGCCAATCTTTCCAAATGCTCAACCAATGGGCAGTGAGGACAATAATAATGTCATCTTTTACCCCTCCCTCCTTAAACCACTCTCTTTTCATAGTTGTGTGTGTATGTGTGATAGGGGCCACAGCAAGAGACCACGCGCTAACGTCTCTTGCATTGGTTCACCCTTAATCCTCTCACCCGTGTGCTTACACACACACACACGCACAAACACACTATCCTGATCTAAAACGCCAACAAATGGCACAACAGCAACTGTACACATGCACATAAATATACTTTATGAACATCAGCACAATAACAACACTAACACAATGTCACCACCTTAGTTCAGGACATAGACCCCACTTTCAAAGTGTAGTCATAACTGACTACCAGTTTTAAACTCAAATACAGTAGTACAAAGTGCAGGAACCGTCTTGTGCCATGAACAACCACAGCAGACCCCCTACCCTAAAAATAAAATAAATACACATCGGCACAAATAGACACACCCTCGTAAACACATACTTTATTCCTATTCTGATAGTATACAGCGATGCACACTTAATAGGAATACTATTGTCTCACACACACGGCTTGATACCTCCGCTAGGAAGGCATGCTGACTGGGTAGATAGAGATAGCCCCTCTGTGGAACAGCATGCAGATATGAGACAGAGAGAGAGAGAGATAGAGAGAGTGAGAGAGAGAGTGTGTGGGGTAAGAATTAGGTAGAATTAGGGGAGAACAGACAGGAGGACGTTACAGAGGAAAAGTGAGGAAAGAATTCAGCTAGGAGCAAAAAGGCAAGGTGGAGGTGAGAAAGAGGGAAGAGAAAGAAATATCGGGAATGCAGCGATAAGAGAAAGAAGCGATAAAAACAGAAGAGAAGAGGGATCGCAATGAGACTCACCTGGGACGTTTCTCCCCTCAGTCAGTTCTGGAGTGTGATGGACAGATGGGGTGCTGGAGACACAGAGAGAGAGAGGGAGAGAGAGAGAGAGTTTATGCATTAGTTTTCACATGTGACCCCCATGAAAGATGTGCATTGCTTTCCCCCTCAGTAAACCACAACAGGACAAAAACAAGCAGTCCTGAAAAATATTGTACGAAATAAAAAACTAAATAAGATTAGACTGGAATGGGAATATGTTTATTTCCAAACATTCAATAATAATACTGAGCTAAAAGCACGATGTGACCCCTGGAGGGTCCCGTCCCACATTATGGTGACACCTGCTCTAGAAATCACTTCTCTGTCCTGTCAACCAAAGCAGCGATACAACTCAACATGCAGCTTGCGGCTGTGTGCGCTGTTGTCCGACTCTCACAAATGTGTGTTTGAGTGTGTTCTAGAAGAAAGTTAACATTAGTTTGTGGAAAGCTTGCAATATTTACAAAAACCGACCTTGTTCTCGTTTTCCTGTGTGGGATAGTCTCACTCACAGAACCTACCAACAAAACACATGCACAGACAATTGTTCCAGGCACACACAAAATAGAATAAATGTGAATGTATCAAACAGTAGCGGGTTATTAAAATGCACAATTACAGCTAATGTATTACTATCATCAACAAGACTAATTGGTCTAATGGAAGGCTTAGCTTGTGTGTGTGTGTGTGTACATTAATGCAGTGGCTGGTCCCCTAACTACCTCTGTTTTACTATCGTGCTACCAGCAGCTCTCTAGCGCCATCTACTGACCCGACTACTGCATGTATCATTCACCGTGTTAACAGAGCAAGACACAGCGGCTCTTGCTGCAAGACAAACACAATAGGAACAGGTCTGTTCGACGTAACACTAAGGAAGGAACACATACATTCTAAATAACGTATTAGTTCTTTTTAGGTCCTCATGTTTGTTACAGTATACTGCATTGGTATAAATTTAGATGTACAGTCACTAATGTAAGATTCACATGTACTACTACTGAAAACCATTGTTGGTGTCTATTATTAAGCATGCAAACAAATAAAATAAAAAAGTGGATAATTGTCTTAACTATACAGCAAAAGGGATCATCGCAATCAGACAATAATAACACACACACACACACAGTTTACATTTAATCAGACTTAAATAATTTGTTGTTTCTTTGAAATAGCAATTTGAAGGCTGCACTCTCCCTACTGAAATCTACAACTGATGCCACTAATTGCTTGTTGTTTTTAAATGGCATTCAACACAAAATGTCGTTATTTTAAACACAAATAAGATGGATGTAAATGCTTAAAGGGA
>JAODOY010084412.1:0-11358 GCA_025399855.1 Forbesichthys papilliferus
TCCACGACACTACTGCAAACAAAGAAAGACAAAGAAAAATATATGTTCGAAAGCGTATAGTGCCTAACGTGCTGGCTGGACGCTGATTGGCCACTTGAATGGCGCTGTTGATCCAGGCACACACACCATTCATACAGATAAGATAAAGGGCATATAAAATGACAGAGATGCGCATCAGTCGCTCATTGGTAGCTGCAATACAGTGTCTGCTTCAGAGGAGAGAACCACAGCACAAGGCAAGGGACAGGTTTCCTCGTCATTTCAATCTTCAGTTGTCAAGTAAGAATAATTATATTATTGTACACCACTTTAGAGATTAAAGATATGTAGGTGTATGCAAGACATTTTGTGATTAGATGTATATTGTTAAAATTAATTTACTTGATAAATGACAAGCCCATTTATTGTGCAGGATGTCTCCAAAAATGCAATGTGACTCAGTTGAACGGTGCGTAAAGAAAGACGCGGTCACGCTTGGTGCGTACTCAGCTACTTTGCGCAACGCTGTTTGTGGAGTTGGAGAAACGCCAGACAGCACTGGTGAATTCTGTCGAAACTCAACGCCTCGTAGTGGACGAAGAATAGCTTATATTAAAAAGCTAACAATAAATCCTGACCAACCTGCACAGAAGGGACGACGCAGAATGAAAGCCAACGACAGAGAGCGGCACCGGATGCACAATCTCAACTCTGCTCTGGATGTCCTGAGAAGTATCCTCCCCGCTCTGCCAGATGACGCCAAGCTCACTAAAATAGAGACGTTGAGGTTTGCCCACAACTATATCTGGGCACTAAGCGAAACCTTACGTATGGCCGACCAACATTCCAGACACATTCCAGAATATTTTCACAACGGGCCTTACCTGTGGGCTTCATCAGGTGTGAGCATGGAACACGTGGTCCGTCCAACTAAGGTATTATCCCATGAGATCACAACAGACCCTCAGTATTATGCGACTTCAGGCGACGTAAATATAAACTTGATCCAAGGGATTTCCTATACGTCTACTAACGAGATGCATGGAAAAACGCTTGCAAGCCATGCATCTAATGGTGGCCCTGATGCGTTTTACTTTTCAATGAATGAGACGTGAAAATTATCTTGCATTGCAGTGTATGAAACTCGTTGCCTACGTTCATCACATCTACAGTCATCAGGTAGGCCTATTGGTAATCATAGGAATACATATTTCAGTTACGTCACTGACATGTTTCACAGCTTTTTATGCTAAAATATTAGGCAGCCATTAGTTGTAGGCGACCGCATGGATTTACTGACAAATGTTTTATCAGTGTACATACCTGTACACGAGATAATATAGCTGTTAGCACAATAGTACTTACTCTTTTCTGTTTTGGCACCTTGGACTGAACCATCACCTCAAGTGTTTCTTCCTCATCAATATTAGCGTTCCACAAGAGCAGGTTTCTCACGGCCAGATGATGGCGCCAATATGCCATGTTCTATATGCAGTTGTATGTACCGATAGTGATAATATGCTATTTTTATAGGACAACCGCACAAACTTTAAAGTAAATCATAATAAATATAAACAGATGGTTCGCTTAAGCTAAACATGTTTATTTGTCAATATTATCTTTTGTTTAATATGAAGAACTTGTCTGGATTTAATAAAGATTTTTTCATTTTCCTTGAATGTCATGAAACCAATATAATAAACAAAATGAAAAAAGATTAATATTTTCAGTGGTAGTATCGTGTGCATTCTGGATGATGAAGGTAATTTGCCTGAAAAGCAAATTTCTTTGAAGTACAAATGTCACCATAACATTCAGTATCTTTTGCTAGATGCCAAATATAATGTGCAAAAAATTCTTTAAGGAGATGCCGTTATTAACATTTACTGCTAACAGTGAAAGTAACAAAGCAGAATACAAGAAAAGACTCATTTCATAGTCTGTTGTCATGGCGGGCGCTAGATTTTGGACTCTCAGCGTATCCTTGAGTGGCTTGCAGTCTGAGGCCGTGCACGTAGGGCGGTCTACTTGGGGAAGACTGTCACAACATCGTAGCCCTCGGGCGGAGTCACCCGCTGTCGCGCGTGCTTCTCACAGTAAATGTGCTCCTCCACAAAGAAATGTCCCTTCTGCTTGAGGTTGACGTTGCACTCTGTACACGTATAGCACTCTGGGTGACGGACCTTGTCGCGCAGCTTGACCACCATGCCTCTGTAGGGGCAGATGCACAAGCCGCATTAGCATAATGCATGCATATATGATGGGTACACTAGGCCACCTGGGATTGGACAGGTAGGTCTGGAAGCAGACAAATTATGCAACAGGGGTCCAAGATACCATTTCAATATTTTTTTGATGTGTCAAAAAAAAAAAAAGGTTGGGAATCACTGAACTAGGTCAAATGCTTCTGTAGCCAAACATGGTAATGTCAGCTCCCTGCCAAACTAAATATTTTCCTGCTTGTATCAGGATTAAATCTAAATGCTTCTTAAATATATTAAAATGAAAATAAATAAAAAGTTGGTTACTACATGTTTGAGATTGTCCGAGCATGTCCAAGAACACTATTTGTCAGTGTTTTGTGAGTGTCAGGCATTAGGCATGTGAAAGTGCCGTTGCGACACCATCTTTGCTATTACTACGTATATCAGGCCAAGCATTGGCAAGATTCCAGGTGACCTACACAAGTAGGCTATCTGCACTAAAATGTAATGTAAAATTACTTGTACAGACATCAAGTTGTACTGTGGTCTTCTGCATGAATAGCACAAACTTCTCTAATTTCAACCACTAGGAGGAGACAATCTTTAATAAAAACTAAACCAACCTACAAATACTGTAGCAAGTTTTTTATTTTGTTAACACTAGCATGTTTTAGATAAATGAAAAGAAACAGTGAAAAAGATACTCACACAATCCCTGATCCACATTTGTCACAGATAGGTAGCTTATCTATGTTTCCGACTGATGAGCCTATTTTAGTTGTAGGTGGTCTTACACTTCTAAACCCCGACGGTTTCTCCATGTCATCTAAAGGTGAAATGCACGCACAGAGACACAAATATTTTTGCTATGCATTACAAGGATTTTGTATGCAATGCTTCTCGTGAATATGGGAACTTGACAAAGAAGATTGTCAAATAGCTGTATGTAAATTCAGTTAATTTATACTCACTGTGATTCTGAAGGGGCAAGTAAGACATTACAAAAAGGTCAATAGTGACCATCATTAATACCTGTATCAAGAATCTCCTGAAGCACTTTGAATGAAGCTGACTGTCGAGGAGGCTCATCAGAGTCCTGGTTCTCCTGTAGCATTTTGTAGACCTCTGAATCTGCTGCTATAGGTGGTCGTTTACCTGCTTTAGATGGGTCAGGTCTACAAAGGGAATAAGAGCATTAGCCTACCATAGGGGTGAATCAATACTTTGTGTCATTACGATATTGCTAAAATAGCAATTTTAATTATGTATTACAAAACAAGATAGCTACATTGGTTGACCCAAATGGCCGTGAAATACAGTACATCAACAGTAAGCCTGGTCAACCTGTAAACTTGCTTGAGCTCTATGTCTAACATTGATGTCTAGCCATATACCTTTACTGTTACACTCACATCATTCATGGGATGAACAAAAAAAGTATATTTGTGTGCACACATTTGTAAAAATCCTTGTTAGTGAGCACTTCATCTTTGCCAAAAAGATTATCAAGCTACTCAACTATGGCATGTAAAGACTAAACAGCATGATTATTGCACAGGTGGTCACAATAAAAAGGCCATTATGACACTTTCATCACAAAACAATGCTACATGTGTCAGACGCTTTTAGGGTGTGTGCAGCTGGAATGCATTGCTGACTGCAGGAAGTTAAAATTGCAAATTTTTGCCTTTTATTGTGAGCAGTCCAACCAATATTTGCACACAAGGTGCATAGTAGAAGTCTTAGATATTTTACTTCAAGTGTTTATTTATTTGCATTTCATCACTTTGGTTAAAAACATCAGCTAAATCACCTTTCTGTAATATTTCTAAAGCAATTTGAAAATGGCAAGTCAAGACCTGTCAAAACGAATTCTGAAGTGGTCCAACTTACATGTTGCCAGGATCACTGGCTGTAACAATATTTTTAACTTCGTCTACAGTTGTGTTGAAGTCCTTAATCTTCTCTGAGGAGTAGAGACCAGCAGGATTGTTGTATTGGTTAGTGATCACCTTGGGACCGAGCCCAGCGAATGGTAGAGCACTCCTGTTGTGAGCCGAGCCTATGAGTTTGACCTCCTGTAAAAAGCACATGAAACAGTTACTACTCACCGTATTCTGGGCAACCATGACAACAACCATGAATAGAGCTGGAGAGTTTGAATATCCATTATACAAATTGTGAGTATGAAATGATCACACTGCCTCAAAAACATGCACACAGAAGTCACCAATTTCAATGGGAACAACCAATGAAGCATTCAGGTAACAATGTTTTGTAGAGCCAATATTTAGTTGGACATCACATGATACACATCTAAACCCTTTGTAATTGAACGCATTAATGTACACAAAACTATTACATAAAATCTATTAGTTGGGGACACATTTGAATATACTTAAGTTCACCTGTAGGCTTCAACTGTTGCCCATATTAAGCTACAAACATAATCATATAATAATTCTGCTTGAATACATTAAAAAATAAAAATAAACCAGACCAACTTATTTTCTATGGAGGCATGACAAGTCATGCCTTGGGCATTTACAAGCAAGCGCATGAATCCACAAAACCTTGCTCATGCCTCACTGTGGGAACACAACATGCCCATGCTTCAGAAATGAACAAACTGAATCAACAATGAAGTAAGCTGAAGTGACAAAACAGCCAGAGGAAATGTCATCATTGCTTCAGGAGAAAAACTAAATGAACAGTTATACAAGGCATACAAGTGGTCGGCAACAGCTATACAAGGCATACAAGTGGTAGGCTCAACAACATTTAGTGCTTGAAGTGATTGAAGCATGACAACAACACTATAGTTGTGACCTGTGAACGTTGAATAAACTGGGACATCTCACTTTCCTACATGAGTCACAGTTTGACCTCATCTTTCCACAGAGCGGGCAGGAACTGATTCTTGTGTCTGAACTTGGCTGATAAACTACAGTCTCCTAGGAAACCTCCTGTTGGGAAGTAAACATTGACTTCATCCTTGGCGGTTTCAGAAACCCCACGTGTTTGTTGGCATATGAGTAGAAACTTGCAGGCATCCGGAAACATGGCTGTCTGTGCATGTAGTTCCCAGGCATGTCTAAATGACAGCCGCAGGAGTGATTTCAAACGGCTAATGTACACCTATGTTTGATGTTGTGTCATAAGACACACCTGTGCCTCTGATGCAAGATTCATCTTGTAGGGGTTTGATTTTCCTTCTTCAGTTGATAGCGGTGACCATAATTTACTTTCTGACCTGAAAATAGGCAAACAGAATTATGTCATTGTACAGTAAATAACATGACCACTAATATGTCCAATCTGGGGATTCGAAATTGCTCTTGCTCTTAGATTGTGCTGAGGTCATTTTTTCTGTGGCTGGTTCCAAGTCAAATTAAAACTATTGTCATGTGGCTTCACAGTGTAGCACAGTCCTTCAGACTCAACTTACCTCTCATTCAACTGCAACTCTGAACCAGCAATTTGAAAACATGCCTCTGTTCTTCTTACCGATAACATCATAAGGAATTGCTGTATGGTAATTGATAGCGTCTCAAATTACAGAGAGATGCTAAACCAGTGCATTTATTGCTTTTCCAAGACACGAACGAACAAACAAAACCACATCAGCCTCCGCACAGCTGTAACATAGCTTAGCTGTCTCTTATTGCAGATATATTTGAAGGCCCGAGGCAACGTAGATCAGACATGACCACACACACTACAGCCATACCTGTCTACGGAAAGAACCATCTCTTCCAGACAGCCCTTGATCTTGTTCTGGGCTTCTAAATGTGTCATGTTCTCTGTAGCCTCACCATCAATGGCCAAGATCATGTCCCCAATACACAGGTTTGCTTGGGCGGCTTTACTTCCAGGAGTAACCTACATCATAGGAATATACATAATAACAATACATTATACGTTTATTTGAGAATAGCATTTATCGGCACAATTATGCTTATTCAGACTGGATCATTTACAGTAACATGGGTAAAGCCGAGTAGAGCCTGAGCCTCAGGAGACACCTGAGATAAGCGTGTCCTGTAAGAGGCTCTGGCTTGTTCCCGGCATTTACTGTATATTAAGGGCGGAGTGGAGCACTGCAAAAACATCTATGGCTGTGGAGTGTGGATAGCCAGCATTATCAAATGCGTGAATGTTCGAATAGTTAAAAGGTATTGTCTCAATAGGCCTATAGGCCTAACTGTGTCAAACCAATAGTTTATCGGATTACGTTTCGCAAAATACAGGAGCCCAATTAAACTTTCCGAGACAAAGCCCTAGAATAACCGTAAGAAAACCGTTTTGACATAAATCATCATTCATTGTTGCGATAGGCTATGCTGTAGCATAAATCACAAAAATATGCCTAGATTATTGTGCGAGGTAGAGAAGTAGATACCTTTGAAAACAAAAAACTTTAACGTTTGCTTTACAATTACTTTAGTGTGGCCCAGGTGCAAGTTTCAGCCGCGTCCGTGCGGGGCAGGTCGTAAATTCAAGTGAACACTTACCCGTGATATCGTCAAGGGTTGCTCGAAGTCTTTTCCCCCGACGAGACGGAATCCCCAAGGTCCGGGACCTTCCATTACTACACGCAGAGGCATGCTTACTGTTTTGCAGAAGTTGCGACCGGACCTGCGTGAAACGTATTTCTTACAGAATCCGCTGACTTCCTACTAAAAAATGACACGCACTTATCATATATTCAGCGAGTTCCTTTCCAACCTTAGGAAAGGGGCGGATCATGCAATGGAGTGGGACGAATAGTTTGTGAAGGTAACTGGACGAATAGAGGAGCCAATGTTTGTTTAAGGATGTAGTTATACCGTTACGTCAGCCTATTATATTCAAGTTTACCATTTATGGTAGAGCCAAATCCCAGGATGTGGAATGCGCCGCTCCCAGTGGCCAGCGCTGGATTCCTTCAAGAGATAATTTTTATCTAATAGGACAAATGCAGTGTGTAGTCTTGTGCGCGTCATAGGTAGACTAGCTCAGAGTCTACAGTAGCCTGCTGTGTGGGGCATAAACTACGTAGTTTCACGTCTGGACTAAATAAAATCGAAACTTTATTTGAACTGCAGTTGGGAATAGCCTACAGACATAAACCAAGGGTTGGTCATTGTCTGATTATAGCATTGGTGTAGCCAGAGAAGCCAACCATATCCAGAATTATCATTACTGCTAATAGTCTTAGTAAAAGTGGACTGTTTAATCATTTAAAAGAAAACACCTACACTTAAGTTGCAAACATTCATAATAGACAATCTACTGTCTTTAACACAATTAACATTTGTTGGATGCATATTTTACATGGTTTTATTTGCCTTTCAAGTCAGAAATATGATAGTAAGCAGTGCCACAGCCTATAGATGTATTCATACACTATATCTTATTTAAGCATGTTTAGAGTGTTTATTTACTGTATACATGAAGGTTTATAATACTTCAAGTGTCTTCGAGTGATTTATTAAATATCGCATTGAAATCACAGCAGATAATCTTCATTTAATATTGTCAAGGTAACAGCACTGCAAATTGTAGCAAACAAACCAAACCTGCGGACTTGCAAGTTGTGTCTCAGCAAAGTAATGAATCCATTCTTATGATTATAAATGAAGCATTGTGTCACACATTAGATACCTGCAGAGCAACTGACAGTAACTGACAAGTTCGTTAGTAAATGCTTTCCTGTCACACAGACTAGGGCAATGGTGGTACAATGTGAATATTCAACATGCCCCAGATAGACTGCACTTACAGTGACTACAGTGATAATCAAAAATATAAGAAAATGAAAATGAGGCACATTTTTACATTAAATGTAAGCTGTAACACTCCTCACAAATGGCAGCGTAATGTTCGCTATACTGCAATGGGTCGCTCTGTGCTTTGTCAAATTATTCAGGTAAAGTATCACGTAAAACTTGAGAGCTTACTTTCACTTTCCCATCAGCAACATATGTCTATTTTACATATTTACAATCTATATTGTGCAATGCCACTCAATGCATGTTCAGATCTAAATATCTGCTATATCATCTTTTTTACATGTGTACAGTGCCAAACATTCATACAGTCATTCTATAATGTTTTATGTAATGTATTTCCAGAGCATTATATTGTTTAATTATGACCAAAACATAAACAGGCACACATTTGTTTGTTAAGATTTAGACTGGCTGCACCTCTACAAATAGGCTTACCATGTCGTTGTTTTAGTTTTTTGAATAACCACACATTGCCATTATCGGTAAACATTGGTTATTGCAATTGCTGCATCTTACAGGCTGAAATTGGTACAGAGTGAAGCCATTTACTATATTTTGTATATGGCAAGTGATATCACCTCACACTTTTATATTTTAGTGTTTGGTTACTCAGATCACACAGTCCATCATGTACAATACATCGCAGAGACAGGTCAACCAATCAGCACTTTCTTAGAACAATCATATACACATGAATAAAATGAAAACACTAGAAAACATGCCTCAATTGTGTAATAAACAGCCCACTAGACATACAGTATAAAGAGTGAGATCATGTTTTTCGATCTTGTCATGAAAACATTACCCTCAAATAAAAAAAAAAGGAAGAACGGTCAGTGCTGCTTTCCATAGAATGAATCTGTGACAGGGTCTGAAAAACTTAGTGATACATAAGAATCATATTTGTCATTAATTGCTCTCTAATTGGTAGCTGCATGTTTTCATGTTTTCATCATTCCACAGCTAGC
The DNA here is from genome assembly GCA_025399855.1 of Forbesichthys papilliferus. Lineage (NCBI taxonomy): Eukaryota > Metazoa > Chordata > Actinopteri > Percopsiformes > Amblyopsidae > Forbesichthys > Forbesichthys papilliferus. The sequence continues at coordinate 8,926 of JAODOY010084412.1, forward strand.
CAGCACAATCACGTGAAATGAACTAAAACAATATACTATATAGTTAATACTATGCTTGTTAGAAACATAAACTGTTGAAAACCTCTTTGAACAATTTTGTTTATGAGTAATCTAAAGGACCATTCAAATGTATATACTGATAGTCTGGCTATATTATATTTTAGTTCTTCAATTATTAAAGTATGTGCTTGACTGCACATCCAGACTCCATCTCCTGTAGGGGGTTCACCACAGCACAATTCAAATAGTGTATATAGTATTTCACACAATACTAGATTTCAGTTCAAAGCATAAAAGAGAAAATCCAAGGCATATTCTGAATACATTTAGAAACAGAATAATACTAGAAGAATAAAACATTACAAAATAAAAAAAAGACTAGCAGCAATTCTAATGGTGCATGCATATGATAGATATTACAACCATTTTTACGTAATATTTGTGGGTCTTGAATGATCTGCTTTTTTGCTTTGATATTGACCAGTGTCCAGGAAGCACTGGCATAACGCCAAGGTGAGTTGCTTCCTGTTTTCACATTATTTTATTTTCTCTAATGGTCCTGTGCTGTGAGCACATAACAGTAGAGCATTCCTAGCAGGCTGAAAATAAAGTAAAGAAAATCCCTCACTGATATATTTTAATGTGATGTTTTTAATTTGAAAAAGATGTATGGTGACTTCTCAGTGTCTGAGCATCATGCTCTCTGATTTGTCCATCTCTGGGATTTATTTAGCATACTCTACTGATGACGATCACCTAGATACATTATGTAATCATTCAGATAACCGCCACAATTGAAACTTGTACATATATTACTTATGAAAATAGCACACCATATTTGGAAGGCCTCTGAAAGGTTTCTGTACACATTTACAGTACATGGCTAAAACATATGATTCAAAATTAAAGGCTTGGTTAATATCTGAACATGGAAAAATTAGTACTGTATAGTAAGATTGCTAAATTGGCTTTCATTTACTAGATGAAACTTGAGATGTGTCACAATGATTTGTACAATTATATGCTGTAGGGGAACCTCCCAAAATGACCAAACAGGAAGTGAATTGCTACCACGCCTGTCCTGTGGTTGAATCGAGGCTAGTTAAAGCAGCCATCTCCCACCAGCTACCTTACAGGAATTGTCCATGGTCATTAGAGCTACACATTTACTCTAATGCTATGGTTAAGATTGAAAGAGGGCTACATACTTTACATATTTGCAGCGTCAGAGTCAAAATACATATGTGACAACATGAGACCATAAGGACACTTGGAGGCCACTGGGTCCATTATAATGCTAATGTTTCACAACTCACAATTTGATACATATACAGATTGTCTTTAAAAAGGAGACAGAAACAAATTAGGTTTTCTTTAGAAAACATAATTTAAGGGCTTTAACACGCGTTCCCATTATCAGATCAGATGTATAATTTGTTTCATAAGTTCATAAAAGAAATCCTGGAAGGTAGCTGATGTCACAACCCCAGTATAAACATTTTAAAATCCCCAAATCCAATTTAGGACATGAGATCCAATTTTTAATCCAACTTTGCTGCTGACCTCTAAAGTGAGGTGGTGTGTAAAACACTTGTTTATCATAAATTACACTGAAACACATGAGCTCCCTATATGTACAATAACATTGAGTGTCATTCTAAAATGTTTTCTTTGCCAAGTAGTGTGATGATCTAGCCAGCGTTTACACTGTACTGGTCTTGGCAGTGACTCTTCCTCTTCCCCTCTTGACATACCTCAAACAACAACTGATCACTTCCCAAAACAAATGGATTCGCCTGGCTATGGACTATGCTAACCAACAGTCATGCACATTAGTAGTTCTCTCCCTAGCTTGACAGGCAAACGTGTGTTATGGATTACAAATACATCTGTAGTTTATCAGTTTTTCATTTCACCTCCTTCACATAATTCCCTGGGAAAGTGCCAAACTGTTTGGTCCTCTTCGAGGTACCTGCAGAAGAGAGTGGAAACAGAGTATGAACATTTTGTTGTAAAACAAAACGGCTCACACGTCGTGCATTATTGAAATGTTGGGGTCAAAGCTAACATCTTTTGATATCTGACAGGGAATACCTCCACCACCCCCTTTCCGATCACAAACTCGCACACGCACACATAAAACACATCTCATCTCACCCCTCCCCCTCCAATGTGTTTTCTCACAACAGTGAACTGTGTTTGTGAGAGCTATCACAACTGAGGAATGAACACTGGAAGTATATTAAAGTGTGTGAGGCGAGCTTGCACTGCCATTGTGAAGAAACCCCATACAGATGGATGTGACACAGTGCATATGACTACATCCTGGTACTATAGATGGATGTGACACAGTGCCTATGACTACATCCTGGTACTATAGATGGATGTGACACAGTGCATATGACTACATCCTGGTACTATAGATGGATGTGA